>JAIOJX010000003.1:124420239-124437739 GCA_022376925.1 Tragulus kanchil | reverse complement strand
CCCAACCCAGGGATTTGACCCAGGTCTCCCGCATTGCAGGTGGATTCTTTGCTGAGTGAGCCCTCAAGGAAGCCTCTATATATTCTATAGGAAATCTTGGTCGTTTCTTCAGCTTTGCTGTGAACTCAAAGCTAGTCTAAAAAATAAGCTCTTCATGTAAAAAAAGGCAGAGTGTAGAGATTTTTCTACAAATCAAACCTGTTGCTGGAAACTTCATCCCCTCCCCTTTGACTAGAGCTCAAAGGGGAAGCATAAACAAAACAAATTACTATCATGATGCTGGAAATTCCAGAGTAGTGGAGCACAGCTGAAATTCACTAGATTAAGAAGAATGTGTCTCAATGTGTAGGTTGATCTTGGATTGTTCTTAGACAAGATTTTTGCCTCTGTTTCACTGTAGAACATGTTTCTTGTTCTAGGACTTTATGCTGGCATATTAAAAATACTAAAAATCATTATTTTTCAAAAATAAAGATACACATGCATCCATTCCTCTAAAGATACTACAAATCTACTTCATGGAATGGATAATATCAATCTTCCTTATTTTTTGGTAGATGTACTTCCATTATAAAAATACAGTTCAAAACTTTCCCCACATAGGACCATGGCCTCTTCTGCACTGCAGTGCCCCCAATAATGGCAAATATATTCAGGTCTTCATTAATACAAATTATTACAGAAAACACACACCTGAATAAACTGGTAGAATTCACTTCCTTCTGCAAGACAGCACCCTGTATTCAAGTATTAACATGAATTTGTTTAATCAGCTCCATTTTCAACTTGATTACTGGTTCACTCTTTGAGATATTTTGTACCGTGATTTATTGAAGGGATGATTAACAAATACTGCACAGATATCATGTGCTTTTTATTCAGCTAATACGCTACTAGCGTTGGAAAACAATGTTTACATTTCCTTTCTTTTCATTAACTAGTAATGAACTTTAATCTGCTTTACTTTGTATATTTCTCAACGCTGCCTTTCTGCTGATTCAACTGTAGCCCAGCGTTTGTTCCTTGAGGCTTAAGAACATGAAGGCTGATTGCTCTTTTCCTGTATACAGGTAACCTGGTTCACCTGAATGGGTACTTACTGTCTCCGCATTGCAGGTGGATTCTTTGCTGAGTGAGCCCTCAAGGAAGCCTCTATATATTCTATAGGAAATCTTGGTCGTTTCTTCAGCTTTGCTGTGAACTCAAAGCTAGTCTAAAAAATAAGCTCTTCATGTAAAAAAAGGCAGAGTGTAGAGATTTTTCTACAAATCAAACCTGTTGCTGGAAACTTCATCCCCTCCCCTTTGACTAGAGCTCAAAGGGGAAGCATAAACAAAACAAATTACTATCATGATGCTGGAAATTCCAGAGTAGTGGAGCACAGCTGAAATTCACTAGATTAAGAAGAATGTGTCTCAATGTGTAGGTTGATCTTGGATTGTTCTTAGACAAGATTTTTGCCTCTGTTTCACTGTAGAACATGTTTCTTGTTCTAGGACTTTATGCTGGCATATTAAAAATACTAAAAATCATTATTTTTCAAAAATAAAGATACACATGCATCCATTCCTCTAAAGATACTACAAATCTACTTCATGGAATGGATAATATCAATCTTCCTTATTTTTTGGTAGATGTACTTCCATTATAAAAATACAGTTCAAAACTTTCCCCACATAGGACCATGGCCTCTTCTGCACTGCAGTGCCCCCAATAATGGCAAATATATTCAGGTCTTCATTAATACAAATTATTACAGAAAACACACACCTGAATAAACTGGTAGAATTCACTTCCTTCTGCAAGACAGCACCCTGTATTCAAGTATTAACATGAATTTGTTTAATCAGCTCCATTTTCAACTTGATTACTGGTTCACTCTTTGAGATATTTTGTACCGTGATTTATTGAAGGGATGATTAACAAATACTGCACAGATATCATGTGCTTTTTATTCAGCTAATACGCTACTAGCGTTGGAAAACAATGTTTACATTTCCTTTCTTTTCATTAACTAGTAATGAACTTTAATCTGCTTTACTTTGTATATTTCTCAACGCTGCCTTTCTGCTGATTCAACTGTAGCCCAGCGTTTGTTCCTTGAGGCTTAAGAACATGAAGGCTGATTGCTCTTTTCCTGTATACAGGTAACCTGGTTCACCTGAATGGGTACTTACTGTCTCGGACGGAAATGGTCACCAAACGGTAATCAATATGGTGTCAAGACAGTTCACCCAGAAGCTCTGTCTTAAATGCAGCTCTGCTTTTTAGAGATTCACATTCACTACAGTTTCCCACATTTTTCTGCGGGCTGCTTGTCTCCTGATCAGTCCACAATTCAGATACTTTAAAAATACAAAAACCAGATCTCTTCACTTAGGTCCTCCTGGAATAATAGGTGTAATCATTAAGGGCAGGTAGAGGTACTAATGCTAAAGGTAACACAGTCCAAAAGGACAGAGGCATTTTTGGAATAAAATAAATCTAATCCAACTGCCACATATTTACAAAACTTGTTCAAAATCTTTGAAAAAGGACCACATGGAGTAAACACGTATTTGTGTCTCTTTCAGACACAGGTGGACGCCTGTTCATTTTAAAGCTCAACAGACCTTCCTGATCCTTTTACTGTAAAAATGAGTTCTTAAGGCCAACCCGGGAAAAAATGCCTTAAATTCTACCCAGGCATGCCAACATTGTTGCATGAGGATCTGAGCTACCATTAAGCAGGCATTTGGTGGAGGAGGAGGGACTAAAAATTTATGATACAAACTGGAGTTATGGATTGCTCTGTGGCTCTGTGCCCCATCTGTCAAACCGGGGTGTCTGAATGGAAAGAAAGCAAGAAATTCGCACAAATCACAGATTGCAGGGCTGTTCGACTCCCTCATTCCGTGAAAGGTAAGATTCCGTGTGAATAAAAAAATGTACAGTTAGCATGCTGAAGTATTGAATGGCTTTTAAGAGCATTTAAAAAATATGTCCAGGGACGGAAAGGTCACTCGCATGGAGGAGGCGTGCACAAGGTGAAAGCCTGATGAAACATTAGGCGGCATCTTTTGGTGCTCAGAATAGCTCCAAGGTTAAGAGACTGAGTCAGTCTTCTGCAGATCCTTCCTCTCTCCAGGCTTCTCATGTTAACCCAGTGATTTAAGCGGGATTCAACTGTAGCCCAGCGTTTGTTCCTTGAGGCTTAAGAACATGAAGGCTGATTGCTCTTTTCCTGTATACAGGTAACCTGGTTCACCTGAATGGGTACTTACTGTCTCGGACGGAAATGGTCACCAAACGGTAATCAATATGGTGTCAAGACAGTTCACCCAGAAGCTCTGTCTTAAATGCAGCTCTGCTTTTTAGAGATTCACATTCACTACAGTTTCCCACATTTTTCTGCGGGCTGCTTGTCTCCTGATCAGTCCACAATTCAGATACTTTAAAAATACAAAAACCAGATCTCTTCACTTAGGTCCTCCTGGAATAATAGGTGTAATCATTAAGGGCAGGTAGAGGTACTAATGCTAAAGGTAACACAGTCCAAAAGGACAGAGGCATTTTTGGAATAAAATAAATCTAATCCAACTGCCACATATTTACAAAACTTGTTCAAAATCTTTGAAAAAGGACCACATGGAGTAAACACGTATTTGTGTCTCTTTCAGACACAGGTGGACGCCTGTTCATTTTAAAGCTCAACAGACCTTCCTGATCCTTTTACTGTAAAAATGAGTTCTTAAGGCCAACCGGAAGAAATGCCTTAAATTCTACCCAGGCATGCCAACATTGTTGCATGAGGATCTGAGCTACCATTAAGCAGGCATTTGGTGGAGGAGGAGGGACTAAAAATTTATGATACAAACTGGAGTTATGGATTGCTCTGTGGCTCTGTGCCCCATCTGTCAAACCGGGGTGTCTGAATGGAAAGAAAGCAAGAAATTCGCACAAATCACAGATTGCAGGGCTGTTCGACTCCCTCATTCCGTGAAAGGTAAGATTCCGTGTGAATAAAAAAAAAATGTACAGTTAGCATGCTGAAGTATTGAATGGCTTTTAAGAGCATTTAAAAAAATATGTCCAGGGACGGAAAGGTCACTCGCATGGAGGAGAGCGTGCACAAGGTGAAAGCCTGATGAAACATTAGGCGGCATCTTTTTTGGTGCTCAGAATAGCTCCAAGGTTAAGAGACTCCGAGTCAGTCTTCTGCAGATCCGCTTCCTCTCTCCAGGCTTCTCATGTTAACCCAGTGATTTAGTGCTCTGCATTAAGAGCAATTCACCTGCCTCTCGTGTCCCTGTGGCCCATCCCTCTGGGGAGCGAGGTGGAGAATAAAAAGTTCCACATATGGTAAAGTCAAGCTGCTTGGAGCCTGCTGAGTGTCTGCTGTGGGGATAGCGGCTCCTGAAAGCCCCAGCTGGTACTTGGAAGAGATTCCGCATTACTACACCTCAGTGCCTGCCTGGTTCCCTTCGGAAACTGTTGGCTCCACATACGACAGCCATTTTAGATCTCTTCAACCCTTTTCTCCCGGTTCTGTATCCAACTGAACAGTTGGTCCTCCACTGCTAGATAATCAAATTCTTCCATCTGGTCCCGTCCCTGTGGAACCGAAAAGGTGTAGCATGCACCCGGTCCCAAACACATACCAGGAGAGGCACAGACTTCCCAACAAAAAAGCCGTCCACAATAGACAACAGCGAAGCCTTGATTTTTTAAATCCGTGGGATGGAAGGGGGAGAAGGGGGTTAAATAGCTATAAAATTATCTGTGAAAGAGAAATCGTGGAAACCTGCCCACGTTACCCAACGCTGCTAAAAACGACATGAACACACCCCTGACACTTAGACCCTGGTGGAAGCGTCACGCCAGTCACTTTGAAATACCTCCAGGCACATGTGGTACCCCGGACCCAGGTCCCATCCTATGACCACATCAGTGTGACCCACCAACACGGAGCGTGTGCAGGCTGAGAATGTGGGCTAATCCTTCTTGGATTTGCTGCAGTTTACAATGATACTCATAAACAGCCTGTGTCATTCGGACCCACGCTCACTGGTTTCTGTGTATGTCTGAAAACCTCTCCAGGCTGACATGTAGATTTCATGTTGTGTGGGTGAGACAAAGGAGAAATGTAACAGGTCCTAGTGTCCACAAGGATGCTCCCTAAATGTTCCTGGCACTATAATTATCCCATGAACAGGCTAAGTATTTACAAGGCTTTGTTTTCTTTCTTGACTGGTGTTGCCTTAGCCTTTAGTCACACATTATGTTCCTATAACATAAGGGCATCTTGAATCTAGCCTCATCAGTTGCTATGTAGCCAAGACGTTTTTTTGATAGCTTCCCTTCTTATATTGCTTTATACTATGTGAGTAACTTTAACATGTTGTCTCAACTGATCTTTGTGACAGTCGGGTGAAAGTGTCTGGCACTGGTATTTTCAATCCACGTTTTACTGAGACAACAACTGACTCCAAGAGATGAGGTGACTTTCTGAGGGTGGACAGTGAGTCACAGAGAGCCTGTGAGAGGCCGCCAGGCCACCTCACCCAGCACAAGTCCAGAGTGTCAAGTTATTGATGAATGATAGGTCTCAAGGGCCAAGCAGGTAGCTTTCATGTTGAGATTTGTCTTACTTCTGCTATATTTTATAAAATTATATGGTGGATACCATCAATATCAGAGAAAAAAAAAAAACAGTTTAAAATGGTAACAGTCTCTTCATCTTATAGATAAGGATACCAAGGATCAGAGATGGTAAAGAAATCATTTAAGATTGTAAAATTGGTACAGCTCAATTTTAAAGAAGATATTAGATAAATTAGAATCTACACGTTTGTGTCTTTTTTTTTTTAACTTTTTTTTTTGGGGGGGGTGACGGGTTGGGGAGGGAGTGTGGCAGGCGGGCCACTTCTATTGGTCATTCGTTATCTATTTTCATCCATCGTTGTTCTTTGGCCCATGTGGGCCTCCCATTGCAGTGGCCTCTGTTGTCGCAGAGCACTGGTTATGGGCACATCTGCTCCAGAGCTCTGGCTCAGTATTGGGCACATCGGTCTGGCTGCTCCGTGGCATGTGGGATCTTCCCACGCCAGGGATTGAACCGGCACCCCTTGCACTGCAAGGTGGTTTCCTTACCCACTGGACCACTGGGGAAGCCCCGTTTGTGTCTTTTTTTAATGCCAAGCCACAGGGCATGTAGGATCTTAGTTCCTCAACCAGGGGGTCCACCTTGGTTCCCTACAGTGGAAGTGTGGAGTTTTAACCACTAGGCCACCAGGGAAGTCCTCCAATATAGTTTGTGTGATTCAAAACACAACAAAATAATATTTGTTTATTTATTGTAGCACACTGACTTTCTAGTTGTAGTGCCCAGGCTTCCAGAGTCTGCAGACTCTGGAGCATGTGGGCTCAGTAGTTGCTGCTCACAGGCTTAGGTGCTTTGAGGCATGTGGGATCTTAGCTCCCTGATCAGGAACTGAATCCATGGCCTTTGTATTGCAAGGAGGATTCTTAGCCACTGGTCCACCAGGGAAGCCCTTGTGTGATGCTTGGAAAGCAATTATCCTACAGTTGCTTCCAGGGTACAAAAATGAGGGCAGAGAACAAATCATGGAGGGACTTGGTCTGTGTTTAAGGTAACTGGGTTAACATTTTCAGGAAGCTTAAGGAGGAGATCCAAAGGTGAATCTCGATCTATTAATAAAGTCCTTATACAGCTTTACTCTGTTCTCTTAGTGTATACGAGTTAGATGGCAATCACAAATTTTGCATCTTATTAGGGCTTTTTAAAGAAAAAAACTTAAAATATGTCACTACTATTTCATTAATGATACCATAAACACTGGTTTAGAGTGTCCTCTCTCCCAATGAGCATTATTCCCTTTTCATAGAGCAAACAAGAGTTCTCAGTCAGTAGAACTAGTGATACTTTAATTAAAATGAAGATATTAATGGAATTGATTTTCATTTTTTTTAAAGAAAAGCTCACTTATTTAATCACCCCAACCACAGGTGACATCCGCTGCTCAAATCACAAAATACACTTCCGAGTTCCTGTCATGACAGTGATTGGAAACTCTTCACTCACCTGATGACCAGTTTGAATATGATTTCATAAATAACTTAATAATAATAGACTTCGAGTATCTCATTCCCTATTGTGATTGGTGGAAAATCAATTGCACTGTGCCTAGAAATGCCGGTCTTCCCATTCGAGGTTTCCTAATTGCAATCAAACACAACATCTCCGCCCTTCAGTGGTGCCGGAGGCACAGCACACAGTTGCTCTTAATATAGATTTTAGCTTTTGCAAGCCCTCACAACAGCCATTCTTTATCTCCTCTAAATCAGTTGTGACTACAGTAAGTGATGATGAGTGTGTTGGTTCACACTCTCTCAGGTTTCAAATGACAAAGCTTAACACAGGAGTTTTTAACTACCTGTAACAACACAGGGTTGATTAATGTTTCAGCGACACCCAATTTCATTTCATGTCCACTATTAAATCGTGGCCATGTAATACAATTTAGTGTTCAAAGATTTTACAAAGGAGGCAAAATTGGCTTTTAAGGCCATTCACATTTTTAAAGGTAAGACCGATTATACAACGTGGGCCTCTTTTCCCCTTGGAGTTCCAATGAATTAATGTTTCACTAACATCTACTAGAAGCTGTATTTTGGCATTTGTGCTTACCAGTTAACACACTTGTTTTGTCTCTGAGTCGGTGGCTTTCAATGGATATTTGGGAGAGGCAGTCTGCTTCTAGCAGTAAAACATCAGAGGAAAGAAAATTGAACTAAGCTGGATCCAAAACAGGGAGAGGGACAGGCTGTGGCCCCTTGTTCATGTTCTACATGTCTAGTTTTGACAATCAAACAACTTACAAAATTTGCCTCTACCATTATGCTGCAGAATTCATACATACACCAAAACATAAAATTTCATTTAGCGAAATGAGAAGCCATTGAGTCTTCCAAACGAAACACCAAAAATAACAGTTATAAGTAGGGAAGAGCTGTGAATAACGGCACTCTGCTCATCTCAAACAGAATCCAAATTAGAAACCATTACTGCATTGAAGACTTGGTCTCAACAGCAGTTAAGCTTCTTTGAATGGATTCCCTATTGTATAAAAAGTGTGCCAGTCTTTGACTGCCAAAATCAATTAGTCACATTCATTATGCTTCTATTTATTAATGTTGTACACTTTATAATGCACATGCTGATGGAACAAAAGAAAGTTATGAAATATCAAATATGTGTTATGATTAAAATCAGAGCAAGAGAAGAAATGATCTTTAGTCTCTCACTGGTTACAAAGCCACTGTAAAGATTAGATTAGCGCTGACACATTTACAGTTTTTTCCAAAACGTAATCCTTATAGTTTAGCTTTTGCAAGCCCTCACAACAGCCATTCTTTATCTCCTCTAAATCAGTTGTGACTACAGTAAGTGATGATGAGTGTGTTGGTTCACACTCTCTCAGGTTTCAAATGACAAAGCTTAACACAGGAGTTTTTAACTACCTGTAACAACACAGGGTTGATTAATGTTTCAGCGACACCCAATTTCATTTCATGTCCACTATTAAATCGTGGCCATGTAATACAATTTAGTGTTCAAAGATTTTACAAAGGAGGCAAAATTGGCTTTTAAGGCCATTCACATTTTTAAAGGTAAGACCGATTATACAACGTGGGCCTCTTTTCCCCTTGGAGTTCCAATGAATTAATGTTTCACTAACATCTACTAGAAGCTGTATTTTGGCATTTGTGCTTACCAGTTAACACACTTGTTTTGTCTCTGAGTCGGTGGCTTTCAATGGATATTTGGGGAGAGGCAGTCTGCTTCTAGCAGTAAAACATCAGAGGAAAGAAAATTGAACTAAGCTGGATCCAAAACAGGGAGAGGGACAGGCTGTGGCCCCTTGTTCATGTTCTACATGTCTAGTTTTGACAATCAAACAACTTACAAAATTTGCCTCTACCATTATGCTGCAGAATTCATACATACACCAAAACATAAAATTTCATTTAGCGAAATGAGAAGCCATTGAGTCTTCCAAACGAAACACCAAAAATAACAGTTATAAGTAGGGAAGAGCTGTGAATAACGGCACTCTGCTCATCTCAAACAGAATCCAAATTAGAAACCATTACTGCATTGAAGACTTGGTCTCAACAGCAGTTAAGCTTCTTTGAATGGATTCCCTATTGTATAAAAAGTGTGCCAGTCTTTGACTGCCAAAATCAATTAGTCACATTCATTATGCTTCTATTTATTAATGTTGTACACTTTATAATGCACATGCTGATGGAACAAAAGAAAGTTATGAAATATCAAATATGTGTTATGATTAAAATCAGAGCAAGAGAAGAAATGATCTTTAGTCTCTCACTGGTTACAAAGCCACTGTAAAGATTAGATTAGCGCTGACACATTTACAGTTTTTTCCAAAACGTAATCCTTATAGTTCAGATTTTGCAATAGGAAAAGTATGCAATTGGTTACAGGTTATTGGCTCCAACCATTATATTCAGGAGAATATTGTGTTTCTGTGTCCTGAAATCTAAATATAGGATATAATCTTAACAGATGCCATTTTAATTTGGATTGCACTGTTATAATAAAATGGGGCAACATAAGGCTCTTTACTCATATAGGGTTCAGAGTTAATTCAGTGATGCTAAGAATCACTGACTGGTATTAAAAATCAGCAAATAATTAAACCTTACGCTAAAATGAATGAAGAACAATGCTGGCATTCTGGCAGGGTAGATTTCGATGAAATTTACTGTCAAGCTGCTACCCTTAAATTTTCCACATGAAACAAAAACTGTAATTTGTCTCCCTGTAATAAATACTGTTATAGTTTTCATTTTCCCTCAGTATTTCTGTACAAAAGTTGACATACACACTATCCTATGATTCCCTCAGTTCTATTTTTTTGCGGCAGTGGGAGTGGGGCTAAGGCAGATAAAAGTAAAGAGTACAGGCATTATTTGTTTTAATAGGAAAGATATTAATTGCTTTTTGCTATTAAGATTCAAATTTAGAGAGAGGGTAAGGTAGATAGACTAGAACAACTGAAGTTTGACGAGAAAACCACATATCCATTAAGGCCTGAACTGATAACACACTCAACAAATGCATTTGTCATGACTCCTAGAATTAGCTCCTAAAATGCTGCTTGTGGCTCCTGCAGTCGTCCCTACTTTCCAAAAATTCATTTAGTTCCCCGAAGCTATTTCCACTGCTAACTTTGGCAAGCTATTCTATATTCCATCTACTTACTATGTTTAAGGAAACTCCCCTTCAAATTGCTAAAAGGTGATAGTCCAGTTTGGTCCTACATTTCAGACCTGACCTCCAGGCTTTCAAACGAATTTCTACTTCAAAAATCTTACTGGCACCATACTGATTCCTTTAGGAATATTATTCCTTTCCACTAAACTACATTTTTGCAGACACTCCTGGTTACAAAGCCACTGTAAAGATTAGATTAGCGCTGACACATTTACAGTTTTTTCCAAAACGTAATCCTTATAGTTCAGATTTTGCAATAGGAAAAGTATGCAATTGGTTACAGGTTATTGGCTCCAACCATTATATTCAGGAGAATATTGTGTTTCTGTGTCCTGAAATCTAAATATAGGATATAATCTTAACAGATGCCATTTTAATTTGGATTGCACTGTTATAATAAAATGGGGCAACATAAGGCTCTTTACTCATATAGGGTTCAGAGTTAATTCAGTGATGCTAAGAATCACTGACTGGTATTAAAAATCAGCAAATAATTAAACCTTACGCTAAAATGAATGAAGAACAATGCTGGCATTCTGGCAGGGTAGATTTCGATGAAATTTACTGTCAAGCTGCTACCCTTAAATTTTCCACATGAAACAAAAACTGTAATTTGTCTCCCTGTAATAAATACTGTTATAGTTTTCATTTTCCCTCAGTATTTCTGTACAAAAGTTGACATACACACTATCCTATGATTCCCTCAGTTCTATTTTTTTGCGGCAGTGGGAGTGGGGCTAAGGCAGATAAAAGTAAAGAGTACAGGCATTATTTGTTTTAATAGGAAAGATATTAATTGCTTTTTGCTATTAAGATTCAAATTTAGAGAGAGGGTAAGGTAGATAGACTAGAACAACTGAAGTTTGACGAGAAAACCACATATCCATTAAGGCCTGAACTGATAACACACTCAACAAATGCATTTGTCATGACTCCTAGAATTAGCTCCTAAAATGCTGCTTGTGGCTCCTGCAGTCGTCCCTACTTTCCAAAAATTCATTTAGTTCCCCGAAGCTATTTCCACTGCTAACTTTGGCAAGCTATTCTATATTCCATCTACTTACTATGTTTAAGGAAACTCCCCTTCAAATTGCTAAAAGGTGATAGTCCAGTTTGGTCCTACATTTCAGACCTGACCTCCAGGCTTTCAAACGAATTTCTACTTCAAAAATCTTACTGGCACCATACTGATTCCTTTAGGAATATTATTCCTTTCCACTAAATCTGCACTTAGTTTTTCTTTCCCCTGAGCTAAAGAGACCTGATTTATCAATCTTCAACTTGCACTCCTAAAGCACTTTTTGGTACCTAAGCACCCAGATACTGGGTTGATAAACACTGACTAAATGCATTTCGGAGGGGATAAGACATGAAAGAGAATGTGTAGGAAGCTGACATGCTAAACAAAAATTTCAAATGTAATTGTCAAGAGTTCCTTTACTTCCATTTCCATTCTTAGTACCAGCAAATCCTGTTTAGCTTTCAAGCTCTCCTCAAGTCTCAGCTGTCTTTTCTGGGCTACACGGTCATTGGAACCAACTTCTGAACATGAATTATGAAGCTTACTCAAGGATGCTGCACACAGTACACATTCTTAAGTAAAAAGTCCCCCACTATAGAGCAGACGGGATTCCCTTGTAACTCAGCTGGTAAAGAATCCGTGTGCAATGCATGGGGACACTGGTTCAATAACTGGGTGGGGAAGTTCCCCTGGAGAAGGGATAGGCTAACCACTCCAGCATTACGGGGCTTCCCTGATGGCTCAGATGGTAAAGAATCTGCCTGCTAGTGTGGGAGACCTGGCTTTGATCCCTGGGTTGGGAAGATCCCCTGGAGAAGGGGATCTTCTCAGTATTCTCACCTGAAGAATTCCATGGCTTGTTCATGGGTTGCAAACAGTTGGACATGACTGAGAAACTTTCATAGAGCAGACACCTGAGTAAAGTCACATGAATAAAAATCCTAGGGAATCTAAGGCCCATGGTGCTGCTGACTCCCACCTTTTCAAACCATGCCGTGGACGTACGCAAACAGGTTTTTACAAAAATCTTGTCACAAAAGATTCCACCCCCTTTCCCAAACTTACCAGATTCACTGACTTACTTGATAGCAGTAATGCATTATATGCCAGCAAGGAGGATAAATCTGAGTGAGTCCTAGAGTGATGCAGTGGGATATATGTTCAGTTTTATTAAAATATGTACATTTCTACAGTTGGGCTTCTTCCAGGCCCAGGGTTAGTGGGTCTGGGCTAGTTTACATGGCTGATGGGACTCCCAGGTTAATCAGAGGGTAGGTGCTGGCTTGACTGAGCCCCCAAGGAGACTGTATGCAGCCGCTTGCTGATTATTTTCAGATCTTATTTGTATATGATGCCTCTGACCTGGACACCTTAACCTCATCACACCATCCATCCCAAGCCTGCCTTTTTCCAATCCCTGGCAAAATCCCTTTGCAGACAACCACTCCTAAGACCTCTTTCTGTTAAGGACCGAATTCTGGAGAAATGTTTCCTGGTTACCTAACCATCCCCTAGGAAGCTTTCCTAGTGTCCTTCTCATTCTGGGCTGGGGGAACTATAAATGTAGCTTCCTAATATGACAGTGGGTGTTTTGTGAGTATCATTTGTACAAAGCATTTCAGATCATCCATGCTAAGTAACTGGCCTGAATGGGGTAAGTGAACATTGGCTGCAACAGGTGAAGACAATACTCTTGCCTGAAATGTGGATACAGACAGCATACTAAATTTAAGTCAAGACCCGAACGGATTAAGCTAGGTCCACTCTTTCCATTTAGCTTTTAGATTTTTAAAAATATTTCCTAATCCAGGATGGGAAAAATATATGAGAAAGTTATGCAATCGCATTAAGGAAAGAACAAGAGAAAATTTAAGAAAAGAATCAGTCATTTTACAGGGCTATTTTATTACCATAAGGACATGCACTTCAAATGCTGCAAATATTTTGTCATGTTATTAGGCCAATTTTTTCACCTAATTCAATAATTCTCCTTTATTTCCTTACTTCAGTGGTAATCCTCTGTATAACACCATTACCTTCACAGTCTGCTGAAGATTCACTGCTTTCATTTCATCTAGCAAAAGGTATCTTTCAGAAACAGGGGAATTACAAGGAACTAATTAGCTCCAAAGTTAACATTTCTTTAAAATTTTCATTTTTATGCTTATGTATGTTCATGTCAACTTGTTTCTCTTTCAGCGAAGCCACATCACACGTATTGTGCCAGTAAGTTTAAAATCCAAATGCTATACCTCTCTAGAATTTCAGAAAACAAGACAATCAGATTCCCAATTATTTTCTAAGCAAACATCAGAGGGCATTTTGGGGATTCACTCTTGTCTGTAACAGTCCCCCCAAGAGGAAGAGATCTTGGAAACGACTGTAGCGAGAACACATGATTTTTTTCTGTCGCTCTACCCTAGGAGACTGTATGCAGCCGCTTGCTGATTATTTTCAGATCTTATTTGTATATGATGCCTCTGACCTGGACACCTTAACCTCATCACACCATCCATCCCAAGCCTGCCTTTTTCCAATCCCTGGCAAAATCCCTTTGCAGACAACCACTCCTAAGACCTCTTTCTGTTAAGGACCGAATTCTGGAGAAATGTTTCCTGGTTACCTAACCATCCCCTAGGAAGCTTTCCTAGTGTCCTTCTCATTCTGGGCTGGGGGAACTATAAATGTAGCTTCCTAATATGACAGTGGGTGTTTTGTGAGTATCATTTGTACAAAGCATTTCAGATCATCCATGCTAAGTAACTGGCCTGAATGGGGTAAGTGAACATTGGCTGCAACAGGTGAAGACAATACTCTTGCCTGAAATGTGGATACAGACAGCATACTAAATTTAAGTCAAGACCCGAACGGATTAAGCTAGGTCCACTCTTTCCATTTAGCTTTTTAGATTTTTAAAAATATTTCCTAATCCAGGATGGGAAAAATATATGAGAAAGTTATGCAATCGCATTAAGGAAAGAACAAGAGAAAATTTAAGAAAAGAATCAGTCATTTTACAGGGCTATTTTATTACCATAAGGACATGCACTTCAAATGCTGCAAATATTTTGTCATGTTATTAGGCCAATTTTTTCACCTAATTCAATAATTCTCCTTTATTTCCTTACTTCAGTGGTAATCCTCTGTATAACACCATTACCTTCACAGTCTGCTGAAGATTCACTGCTTTCATTTCATCTAGCAAAAGGTATCTTTCAGAAACAGGGGAATTACAAGGAACTAATTAGCTCCAAAGTTAACATTTCTTTAAAATTTTCATTTTTATGCTTATGTATGTTCATGTCAACTTGTTTCTCTTTCAGCGAAGCCACATCACACGTATTGTGCCAGTAAGTTTAAAATCCAAATGCTATACCTCTCTAGAATTTCAGAAAACAAGACAATCAGATTCCCAATTATTTTCTAAGCAAACATCAGAGGGCATTTTGGGGATTCACTCTTGTCTGTAACAGTCCCCCCAAGAGGAAGAGATCTTGGAAACGACTGTAGCGAGAACACATGATTTTTTTCTGTCGCTCTACCCTGGTCAGGTGGCTGTGGTGAAGCTGCTGCTGTCTCCAGGGAGTGGAAATTCATATCAAAAAATCATTACACATTATATCACTCCATTCCACATGAACATTAGTCTCTACTCATAAGGGGACCCAGGATTCAAGCAAGTATAAATAATGAACTGCTGCTTATTTTGAGAGGGCAGGTGGGGGAGAAGGATGAGTGTTTGGTTTCAGCAGCCTCTGGAGGCCCGGAAAGAGCAAGTCGCCAGTGCAGCTCAGCAGATGCCTAGAGTGGCTCACCTGGCCGTCTCGCCACCTTCACCACCATGGACACCCAGATGCGCCCAATGCAACTTGCCTTTACTGTAGACACAGACATCCTGGCCACACAACAAGAGAAAAAACCCACTTTTGTTCCAGCTCTAAAACTGCAGTCAAGGCTCAAGAGACTATAAACAACACCTTTCACTGCTCTGACCCCCATGCAAATTTAAATCCCCCAACCTTTGCTGAGCACTGTTGGTGAGCAGCCCCATTACATCTTAATGACTGTCATTAATTTCTAAAGAGTGTTAATTTCAGATTTTTAATCACCCCTTAACTATTCAATTAAATTTCAATAAAATGCTAAGTACTTACAAGTCTTCTCATTTTTCCTAAAATACTTACCACATTAACATGACCGAGGTCCAGTGGTAAAAGGGAATGAAATTAGATGATACAGCACTATCCCAACCCTTGTCTGTGAACCAGAAGAACTGCCAAGTGCAAACTGGTTAATGGAAATTCTAGATGAATTTCCAGGGTGATCTGAGGAATGCAGACATAACACTTCAAGGAAAACATGTCAATTGTCTCCTGAATGCCATTTTGTGGCATTCCAAAATGAATACGTAACTGTAGCCCACTTGTCATTAGAGATGAGGTAGTGGTCATTGATACAGAAGTGGTCAGAGCCCTCTCAAAATTCCCGAATCAACAGGGGTCAGGAAGTTCAGCTGAAACCCCAGTTTCAGAAAACAAGACAATCAGATTCCCAATTATTTTCTAAGCAAACATCAGAGGGCATTTTGGGATTCACTTGTCTGTAACAGTCCCCAAGAGGAAGAGATCTTGGAAACGACTGTAGCGAGAACACATGATTTTTTTCTGTCGCTCTACCCTGGTCAGGTGGCTGTGGTGAAGCTGCTGCTGTCTCCAGGGAGTGGAAATTCATATCAAAAAATCATTACACATTATATCACTCCATTCCACATGAACATTAGTCTCTACTCATAAGGGGACCCAGGATTCAAGCAAGTATAAATAATGAACTGCTGCTTATTTTGAGAGGGCAGGTGGGGGAGAAGGATGAGTGTTTGGTTTCAGCAGCCTCTGGAGGCCCGGAAAGAGCAAGTCGCCAGTGCAGCTCAGCAGATGCCTAGAGTGGCTCACCTGGCCGTCTCGCCACCTTCACCACCATGGACACCCAGATGCGCCCAATGCAACTTGCCTTTACTGTAGACACAGACATCCTGGCCACACAACAAGAGAAAAAACCCACTTTTGTTCCAGCTCTAAAACTGCAGTCAAGGCTCAAGAGACTATAAACAACACCTTTCACTGCTCTGACCCCCATGCAAATTTAAATCCCCCAACCTTTTCTGAGCACTGTTGGTGAGCAGCCCCATTACATCTTAATGACTGTCATTAATTTCTAAAGAGTGTTAATTTCAGATTTTTAATCACCCCTTAACTATTCAATTAAATTTCAATAAAATGCTAAGTACTTACAAGTCTTCTCATTTTTCCTAAAATACTTACCACATTAACATGACCGAGGTCCAGTGGTAAAAGGGAATGAAATTAGATGATACAGCACTATCCCAACCCTTGTCTGTGAACCAGAAGAACTGCCAAGTGCAAACTGGTTAATGGAAATTCTAGATGAATTTCCAGGGTGATCTGAGGAATGCAGACCTAACACTTCAAGGAAAACATTCCAATTGTCTCCTGAATGCCATTTTGTGGCATTCCAAAATGAAGACGTAACTGTAGCCCACTTGTCATTAGAGATGAGGTAGTGGTCATTGATACAGAAGTGGTCAGAGCCTCTCATTCTCAACAGGAAATTTACCTGAATCAACAGGGGTCAGGGAAGTAACAGGAAACAAAGAGAAGACTCTTTGAAGATGGGGCAACAGGAACTTCCTGGTGTTCCAGCGGCTAAGACTTCACGCTCCCCACACAGGGAGCCCAGGTTTGATCTCTGGTCAGGAAACTGAATTCCACTTGGTGCAATTAAAAGTTTGCATGCCATCACTAAATATTCTGAATGCCGCAGCAAATGTTAGTATTTAAAAAGTACTCAAAAATAAATTATTTATATAAACAATTTAAAATTTGAGTATTTAAAAAATTTCTCAAAAGGAAAAAAAAAAAAAGGAGGCAACAGAACAATTGATGCATGGCAAAGTGAGGACTTCATAAGGCTTCGAGTTTACACTTGAGAATTTTTTTCAAATTATGAATGCAACATTGGGGTTTGATAAAACAAAATAGGTGGGGACAGAGGAACTCATGATTGGCTTATAGGACTGAAGACTGGAGAACACAAGCTCTTCTGTGAAGCAGTCATACTGGAGGACTGAAATGTCAAGCCACTCTTTTAACTTATTGCTA
>JAIOJX010000003.1:124262739-124415239 GCA_022376925.1 Tragulus kanchil | reverse complement strand
ATTTAATAAATGATATCATTGGTTCAAAAGCCCATTTTTAAAAAGCAGCTGTGATAAACATAAATGGTGCTGTCAAGCTGCATATAGTTATGGTGATGCCTTTTGCATGTTAAATGATTGTGCAGTGACTACATTACTCCCATTACCATCTTCTTTAAATGGACTCGTGTATAGATACCTATAGGAAGAGGCTTCTAGAAATGTCGGGGTTTTCCAGACAACATCCCATTTCTGACAAGAATTTGACAAACTGTTCTCTTAGGCTGTGTCTGCAACACGCATGTGTTCTCATAGACTGTGCTGGAGTCCAGGCACCACTCAGAGCAAAGCTACCGTTATTTAAATCTACAGACTCACTGTTCAAAGAGATATGAATATGAACACTTGCTATTCTGCAGAACCACAAACATTCCATACGCTGCACTTTCCTAGGTTAGCATGTCCTATACTCATATCTCTTTATACTGAACATATCTACTCTTGTCATTTCATTCCTTAATTCCCTTAATTCCCAAAGAATACTGAAGCAGAAATATACTTAGCTCTTTTAAAGCAGAGTTACGGTAGTAAAAAAAATTTACCAGCCTAAGTCTTAAATTACTGCTTTTAATGGAAAAATAAAATTCACTGGAAAACAATTAAACCTGTTGCCTAGACTTTGATTCAATGATTATGAAAGAATCACTAAGAACACTTCATCCAAGGCTTCCACATTGGATAACCTGTGAATGTGGGGAAAGATTACTATTGCATTGCTTGAAAGTGATGTAAAGCGAAGGCATAAAGAAAGTGGGAAATGGTCTCCTTACACTCTGCACACTAGCTGGCCCTGTGTGTTGGGCCCTGATGCTCCAGCCTCAATGTCTTCATCTGTCTAACGGGAAGAATGACTCAACCTTGTATCACAGCCTGAAGAATAAATGATCAGATCTATTCATTTCACAAACCAGTTGCTGATGCTGGTAGTGATGTGTTATGTGTGTTTATGTGTGTGTGTGTGTGTGTGTGTTTTAAATTTAGGAAAATCATGCTTTGTGTACAGAGCTGTCTTGGAATTTTGAGCCTACAAGTTTGTTATTCTGAACCATTTGATTAAATTTAACCACAGGAAACTCTTCCAAGTCCTAATGAAGCAGCAATTACATCTAAAAAGGGAGGCAAGCCAAAAAACATCCTTTTCCAATATCTCTCTTTCAAACACCAGACTCCAATATAAGCTCCATGGTTTTCATTTCACATTTATACCATCTCTCTAAGCTGCTGGAAACATGTTAAACACAAGACAGGGAGTGGTGCACCAGTATGTCTTTGGTGAAGAGGTTGGCAGTGATTCTACACGCAGATATGTGTGCATGACTGCACGTACACACACGTACACACACACTTAAATACACAAAGCACAAACATTTCTTTTAAAAAGGCCACTAAAAATTAGGAAACTCTAGTTACTGATAGAAAATTTGAATTAGAATTTAGAAATCAGCCCAACAATTTAAGAACTCTGAAATGAACATGCTTTAAATTGCAATTTAACATGTGATAGTTCAAGACACAGATTAGGTAAAACAGACCTTTCAAGGACATTAAAATTCCCTTTTCCCTAAGAGATACAAACTTTTTTTTTGCCTTCTAAATAAACTGATTTGACTTGTGAGATGGTCATTTTTTCCTAAAAGACACACATCCTCACACACAATTTTACTGGCCATGTCATTCCTAAGTTAAATTAAAGCTGTTTCAATAATGGAAGAAGTGACAGTTAACTGAAACAGCCTGGCCAGAGAATGCAACCTCATGCTATTGCCAGGTTTCCAACATCACATTTATCCCATGCGATAGTGCACTTCAGCATAATAAGGCGAGGCTCCTAGGATGCGGCAGACACAGGAATAATGTCAAAAGCAATTCTTCACATTTGGATCTTACCACATCAAGTGCAAATAGTGAACTTAAACATGAAAATGCAATTTGCTCCATCTAAAGTATACATTTTTATCTCTTGCAAAAAAATAAAAACCACACCACTTTCATTTCCAATGCCTCAAGGTAAAGAGAATGACATCTATCACAAGTGTGGAGAATGTCTGAAGGATTCAGAAGCAATCTTTTCATAATGCTTCTTTGGGTGAGGAAGGGGAGTTATGAGTTGCTCAAAATTCATAAAGATTATTAAGTTTACATCTTCACAGAAGATCAGCCACCACTGCATCTCTCAGGTAGACTGACAGCCTCCCAGACCAGCTCTGTTGGGAATCAATCTCTGGTTCAGAACCTTCTTTCATTTCTTTGGCATTAGAGCTCCTGTATATAAAATGAAGATTCCATCCCATTCAAAAATCAAACAAACAAAAACAAGAAACAAACAAGCTGCCTCCAGGGGCACAAGGATACAATATCATCACGGAATTCATGTACTCACTCTATCCACAGCCCTTCATGGAAGTAATTTTAACAGGGAAGTAAGTTTTTATTCCAACAAGTTGACTCCAGATTATCAACGCGTGTGTTTGTGCCTGCCAGGCTATTTGAATGATTACCCTATCCCTCAGTGCCCTCCGCTATGACCAAAAGGGGCACCCATGGCCATGACCCCTCACGGTAAGGAAGGTTCCTAAACAACACTGAGCTTTCCTGCTTGATGAATTTCAACCTTACAGCTCATCTAAACTGAGCCTATGGGCTTCACGGTTTTCCTTCTCACTCTCCGCATAGGTCTCCGGGAAGTTATGAAACATATTTTTCTAGTCCTCCCAGGAGTGAGGCCAGGTTCACAATTTGACCTCAGAAACACAGCAGTCCTGCAAAACCAGACGGCCTGACAGAACTGAGTAGTTTAGCGTTCTCGGCCTGGCCCAGCACAAACCGTAAGATGCGGCATGGAGCCGTGTTGCTTGTGGGAAATGACAAACAATGGATCGGTGGGAGAAAAAAGAATAGGATTTAATCATATAAATATATCCCGGACACAGTCCTTCTCAACGAGCTGCCCACCTCAGGTGAGGGTCCAGTGTGCTTCTGAAACTAACCACTTGCCATTTAAAAGGGAGTTTTGCCTCGCCACTTTTTTTTTTGATCAGATTAAGCTATAGGATTCTCGATACACCCAAAAAGACTCCTTCTCATCCTGGCAGTATGCATCTCCTGTGATGACGTTAAAGGCACATACAGAAATATCTACGTAGGTATCAGGGTCTTAGATGGGTGAGAAACCATCCCAGGAGCAGGGTAGGCTCACGGGGAAGACTGTTACAGACTCATTAAGGACACTGCTGCCGAAAACAGAAGGCTGACCCTGCCGTCTTAGTTACACCATTTCCAGCCAGAGGGCTCGGAAGGAGCCCCAGTGGGGCATTCTATCTGAAACCCAAGGGCATCTCCCAGACCAGCTCTGTTGGGAATCAATCTCTGGTTCAGAACCTTCTTTCATTTCTTTGGCATTAGAGCTCCTGTATATAAAATGAAGATTCCATCCCATTCAAAAATCAAACAAACAAAAACAAGAAACAAACAAGCTGCCTCCAGGGGCACAAGGATACAATATCATCACGGAATTCATGTACTCACTCTATCCACAGCCCTTCATGGAAGTAATTTTAACAGGGAAGTAAGTTTTTATTCCAACAAGTTGACTCCAGATTATCAACGCGTGTGTTTGTGCCTGCCAGGCTATTTGAATGATTACCCTATCCCTCAGTGCCCTCCGCTATGACCAAAAGGGGCACCCATGGCCATGACCCCTCACGGTAAGGAAGGTTCCTAAACAACACTGAGCTTTCCTGCTTGATGAATTTCAACCTTACAGCTCATCTAAACTGAGCCTATGGGCTTCACGGTTTTCCTTCTCACTCTCCGCATAGGTCTCCGGGAAGTTATGAAACATATTTTTCTAGTCCTCCCAGGAGTGAGGCCAGGTTCACAATTTGACCTCAGAAACACAGCAGTCCTGCAAAACCAGACGGCCTGACAGAACTGAGTAGTTTAGCGTTCTCGGCCTGGCCCAGCACAAACCGTAAGATGCGGCATGGAGCCGTGTTGCTTGTGGGAAATGACAAACAATGGATCGGTGGGAGAAAAAAGAATAGGATTTAATCATATAAATATATCCCGGACACAGTCCTTCTCAACGAGCTGCCCACCTCAGGTGAGGGTCCAGTGTGCTTCTGAAACTAACCACTTGCCATTTAAAAGGGAGTTTTGCCTCGCCACTTTTTTTTTTGATCAGATTAAGCTATAGGATTCTCGATACACCCAAAAAGACTCCTTCTCATCCTGGCAGTATGCATCTCCTGTGATGACGTTAAAGGCACATACAGAAATATCTACGTAGGTATCAGGGTCTTAGATGGGTGAGAAACCATCCCAGGAGCAGGGTAGGCTCACGGGGAAGACTGTTACAGACTCATTAAGGACACTGCTGCCGAAAACAGAAGGCTGACCCTGCCGTCTTAGTTACACCATTTCCAGCCAGAGGGCTCGGAAGGGGAGCCCCAGTGGGGGCATTCTATCTGAAACCCAAGGGCATCTGCATTAAGGAGTCTGGTGGAAGTGAATCCCTTGGCTCAAGGACAGAAGACAAGACACCAATAATTATCTTGGTAGGGAACCTACATGCTGAGTCTCCTGAATTCCACGTAACAAGACACGGTCATCTCTTCTTTATTATGATTATTTGCACTTGCCTATGCATTCGTTTAGAAGGAGGATGTTTTGTGGCAAGAGCGATAAAGCGTTTCTAGACAGAAGGCAGTGAATCAAAAACTGCAAAACTTCAGCTTTCAAAAATAGCCCGAGTGACCTCTTGCAGTAGCCTGACCACTCCGCAGCAAGCAGGAGGCAACCCCTGTGAAGAGCGAATTCTGGCAAAGTTCTCTCTTCACAGATGATGCACAGCTTAAGCTATAATGAGTTTTTGGGTTACAAATGCTGAACGCATTAATATTCCTTGATGATAATTATCACAGGATAAGCACCTTTCCCAATGTGAGTAGCATAAAGCAACTGAAGCAGCATTTTTACTACATCTGAAACAAGCTGGAAAATGGGATTTTCTAGTCTTGTAACCTGGGGTCAACATACATCAAGCATTGCATATTAAACACACCTATATATGAACCCCACACAAGATTCCTTCCCTTCTGCTACCTAAAGCGGTCTCCTTTGTCCATCCTTCATTATGAAATTCTTGCTATGAACATCCATGTGATGTACATAATTTGACAAAGAAATGCATTCCCCCCATCACATGAATCCTAGGTTTCTTCTTATGAAAATACAAATAGCAAATAAGATCAGTAAGTCATGCTTTACAGATGACATGTGTCTTTGTGCATTTTGAATGAATACTGTGGTCACTGGCTGCATATAAAACAGTGTGAAAATGAGAATTGAGCAAACAGGCTCCTGGAAGAACCAAACGCATTACATATAACTACGTAGGTATCAGGGTTAGAGGTAGCCATCCCAGGCAGGGCAGGCTCACGGGAAGACTGTTACAGACTCATTAAGGACACTGCTGCCGAAAACAGAAGGCTGACCCTGCCGTCTTAGTTAACCATTTCCAGCCAGAGGGCTCGGAAGGAGCCCCAGTGGGGCATTCTATCTGAAACCCAAGGGCATCTGCATTAAGGAGTCTGGTGGAAGTGAATCCCTTGGCTCAAGGACAGAAGACAAGACACCAATAATTATCTTGGTAGGGAACCTACATGCTGAGTCTCCTGAATTCCACGTAACAAGACACGGTCATCTCTTCTTTATTATGATTATTTGCACTTGCCTATGCATTCGTTTAGAAGGAGGATGTTTTGTGGCAAGAGCGATAAAGCGTTTCTAGACAGAAGGCAGTGAATCAAAAACTGCAAAACTTCAGCTTTCAAAAATAGCCCGAGTGACCTCTTGCAGTAGCCTGACCACTCCGCAGCAAGCAGGAGGCAACCCCTGTGAAGAGCGAATTCTGGCAAAGTTCTCTCTTCACAGATGATGCACAGCTTAAGCTATAATGAGTTTTTGGGTTACAAATGCTGAACGCATTAATATTCCTTGATGATAATTATCACAGGATAAGCACCTTTCCCAATGTGAGTAGCATAAAGCAACTGAAGCAGCATTTTTACTACATCTGAAACAAGCTGGAAAATGGGATTTTCTAGTCTTGTAACCTGGGGTCAACATACATCAAGCATTGCATATTAAACACACCTATATATGAACCCCACACAAGATTCCTTCCCTTCTGCTACCTAAAGCGGTCTCCTTTGTCCATCCTTCATTATGAAATTCTTGCTATGAACATCCATGTGATGTACATAATTTGACAAAGAAATGCATTCCCCCCATCACATGAATCCTAGGTTTCTTCTTATGAAAATACAAATAGCAAATAAGATCAGTAAGTCATGCTTTACAGATGACATGTGTCTTTGTGCATTTTGAATGAATACTGTGGTCACTGGCTGCATATAAAACAGTGTGAAAATGAGAATTGAGCAAACAGGCTCCTGGAAGAACCAAACGCATTACATATAAGGCAAACTACCAGCCTTTATATGTTGATAACTAACAATCCTCTTACACACTGAAAGGTTTACATGTGACTTCTAAGCCACCAACATGATGGCGAGCCACGATGTCTGCAGCATATTTACTGGCAATATGTTCACTAAGGAGCTTGGAAACCAATTTCCATTCCAGATTAAAAAGGCCATTATTGCTATTTGGATAATAACCATCAAATATTATAAGGAAAATAGAAAAAGATGATCCATTATGGATTATATCAGTGTTGTACAACAGTATCTAATATTTGGTATTCACCATAGCATACCCTGAAACTGATGCTGCAATGACTTCACTTACGATATACCCCAACCTGATATGATAATATGTTCTGAACAAATTATAAATTGATTTTCCCTCTTTTTCTTTCTCTCTCTCTATTCAGTGTAAAAGAACAGTCAATTATAAAGCTCAGCTGATACTAGGAATGGCTCAAAATCATGATAGTGTAAGAGCCTCCTTTTTCAAAAACATGTTACACTATCATCTGAAGACTCTATGTAAGTAATCCCAATGGCCCTTTGATTTAACAGTGACAAAATGAAGCCGCTTCACACCCTTAATCCAAAGAACGTGAATTAATGTAGATATTTCTGTAGGTGTGAATCTGCTAAACTTATTTGTACCGTGTTACCCACACTTCATTTAGGTAATATGCCACGTTATGACTGCCTGAAGTTCTCTAACATCATTTTTACTTATGGGCTGCAAAAATGTCTTCAAATCCCATCGGAATAGATGGCAGGCTTATGAGGAAACTTCTATTTAGGCTAAAATACTATAATGTGGGAGCCATGGAAGCATGATATACAGTGCTTGCCTTTTTTTTTTTTAGACTTAAAGCGGTCTCCTTTGTCCATCCTTCATTATGAAATTCTTGCTATGAACATCCATGTGATGTACATAATTTGACAAAGAAATGCATTCCCCCCATCACATGAATCCTAGGTTTCTTCTTATGAAAATACAAATAGCAAATAAGATCAGTAAGTCATGCTTTACAGATGACATGTGTCTTTGTGCATTTTGAATGAATACTGTGGTCACTGGCTGCATATAAAACAGTGTGAAAATGAGAATTGAGCAAACAGGCTCCTGGAAGAACCAAACGCATTACATATAAGGCAAACTACCAGCCTTTATATGTTGATAACTAACAATCCTCTTACACACTGAAAGGTTTACATGTGACTTCTAAGCCACCAACATGATGGCGAGCCACGATGTCTGCAGCATATTTACTGGCAATATGTTCACTAAGGAGCTTGGAAACCAATTTCCATTCCAGATTAAAAAGGCCATTATTGCTATTTGGATAATAACCATCAAATATTATAAGGAAAATAGAAAAAGATGATCCATTATGGATTATATCAGTGTTGTACAACAGTATCTAATATTTGGTATTCACCATAGCATACCCTGAAACTGATGCTGCAATGACTTCACTTACGATATACCCCAACCTGATATGATAATATGTTCTGAACAAATTATAAATTGATTTTCCCTCTTTTTCTTTCTCTCTCTCTATTCAGTGTAAAAGAACAGTCAATTATAAAGCTCAGCTGATACTAGGAATGGCTCAAAATCATGATAGTGTAAGAGCCTCCTTTTTCAAAAACATGTTACACTATCATCTGAAGACTCTATGTAAGTAATCCCAATGGCCCTTTGATTTAACAGTGACAAAATGAAGCCGCTTCACACCCTTAATCCAAAGAACGTGAATTAATGTAGATATTTCTGTAGGTGTGAATCTGCTAAACTTATTTGTACCGTGTTACCCACACTTCATTTAGGTAATATGCCACGTTATGACTGCCTGAAGTTCTCTAACATCATTTTTACTTATGGGCTGCAAAAATGTCTTCAAATCCCATCGGAATAGATGGCAGGCTTATGAGGAAACCTTTACTAAATATTTAACAGCACTATCGGCTTATTAAATACTATAATGTGGGAGCCATGGAAGCATGATATACAGTGCTTGCCTTTTTTTTTTTTTCAGACTTAATGCTTCTGCTCATTTTGAACCCTCTGCAAGCCCATTCATCAGTGGAATTGATGCATTTTAAAAAGTCCTCATTTACTAGCAGATAAATGTGGTTAGAGAACCTTTTTAGAGGAGAAATGACTGGAAACCCATTTGGTGTTACGGTACAAAATTTGCTTTGCTCTGGCCTAGGAAAAAAGAAACCTCACTGAACATTGAAAAGCCTATTTGGAAAGAGCAGGCAAAAGAACACAGTTGGAAATAAAAGAAAGGAGGGGGTATTTTCGGTTCACAGGAATAGACATAGACGAAAATGAAGTGGCCGGTTTACGAACAGCTGATAAAGGACATGGCAAGCCACTCCAGGATTTTTGCCTGGAGAATCCCATGGATAGAGGAGCCTGGCGGACTACTGTCCATGGGGCCACAACAGACTCAGGCGCAACTGAAGAAACTCAGCACACATGCAGCACAATAAAATATATATACTCATCCACTCTGGAAACAGTATCTCAAATGTGCATCACAGAATGAGATTATCCATTGAAATGTTCTTGACCACGACATTGTTGGCAGGTAATTTCACTGGCCACTATTCATAATTGCATGTCAAAAAAGATTAATACAATTTTTGCATTTAGCTCGTTAAGACATTTTAAATTAAAGTTATGCTTTAAAAAAAAAACAAGTTGATCAGAAATCTTGTAGCCTGTCGCCGTGGGTGGAAGCTAGGAATTCTCTCTGAAGTGATATTTCTATTCACCAGGAGCTATATGAGAGTCTGAAGAACAGCCCTTTCCATGGGCGGCTGCAGGGTGAGTGTGTATCCTCCCAATGCTGTGGCCATGATGGTCTGTCCTCCCCTGTTCTCAGTGGAGACTCTTGCTTTGGAAAAGGTCTTGTGGTGGTTTGCTAAATTCAGGCTATTTCAATTAGTATTACTGCACATTAAAAATTAATTGCATTACTGAGCAGATTAAGGTTTAAATTTCAATTCTATGGTATGTGCACGAGAAATGACAGCTAAAAATCAATGCCCCTTGGCCTGCAATCGGAAGTATGTATCCTCGACCAGCCCAGGCCTGGCATCGCTGTCCAAGCCATTTTAGAAGACTTCATAGTTCCACTGAAGGTGTGTCAGCTCTGATTCCACATTTTAGTTTGAATGCTACACAGCAGCCCAGCTTTAGAAGAAGAAAAACAGAACAACACTTGCCCTAATCTTTTGGAAAAACAAATGGACACACGTTCCCAAACGAGGACAGCAGGGGGATTAACTGTCACCCCAAACTTACATAGAATAACCCCCAGGCTAAAATGCTGTTTGTACCTCTGTTTAATAAGAACACAGGATCCTTGATTTAAATCCACACCATTTTTATAGTAGTTATTGAGTGAAAGTGGCTGGTCAGGGTCAGGAGATAGGCTATTTGTAAGGTACACACTTACATGCTCAGTTGTGTCCAACTTTTGCGACCCCATGGACTGAAGTCCATCAGACTCCTCTGTTCATGGGATTTCTCAGGGAAGAATACTGGAGTGGTTGCCATTTTTTCCACCAGGGACTCTTCCTGACCCAGGGATCAAACCTGTGTCTCCAAGTAATGGCAGGTGGATTCTTTGCCACTGAGCCACCTGGGAAATCCTTATTTTATAAAGAGATATTACTAATATGTACACTACTCATAATAACTTGATTCTGTGTTTTAAAGAAGCCAAAGAAAATATGGAAAATACTGATCTTTCCCTAAATAGAGATCCTCCTGAAGCTACCCCCCCTCAACCCCATTAAATTATTATGTCTTTCTGGGGAAGGGACAGATGCATTGATCACATCCAAATGAGACATGTGAGAAGAAATGGGTCACTTTATTCGCAGGAAACTTGTTCTTCTAAGAAGATGAAGATGAGAAACATTACGGACAAAGTCCACAGAGTAAAGCAGCATCAATAAAAATTTCACCAAGCCCCCAAGGGTACCCGGGTTTGGAACTGAACGGTGATTGGTGTGGGCTAGGAGAAAAAAAGCGCTGCCTGCAATGTTCTTTAAGATCCCCTCTGTGTTGCACTGGTGGCCAAGAGCAAGTTTGCCGGCACGAGTAAAGGAGATGGGAAGTAATAATAACAATAAAAAGAATAATCTGGTGCAAATGGACCCTGAGGTGTACTACTGATCTCCATGCAACAATCACCCTTCCCTGCAATTTACTGATGTGGCTTCATTACAACACAGCATATAAAGGGGCACCGTTTGACATGGACTCTTGAACGCTGTGTGGTTTGAAGCCGCACACGCCACCCTAGCAGGCGCTGCTCGGGGAGCTAAGTCCAATTGTGCAAAAATGAAATTACCTGCTAAAAAAAAATGAAAGAGTGATGTACCATGTGTACCACCTGGTGACACACGGAGGGGGAGGGTGGGGTAAGAGGATAAATGTTAGCAAGGAAAGGTGTTTCCTTAGTGAACTATTAGAGGCATTTCAAATTAATCTGAATTAAAACATCCTTTGAAGAGGTAACAACTTGTGGCTTTGTTAAAAGGAAAAGATAAAGGATGCGATGCTTCCTATTTGGGAAAGAGAAACTGGCCCTCTGTTTCCTATCCTGAGTCTCCGTAAAATGAACTTAACCGGTGTTCTTAGGTGGACTTTAACACTGCACGTTCCGGTTACTGGTATTTAAAAGGAGAACAGGACTGGCTCTTCCCATTCTGGCCTGCTGTGGCTGAAGGTCTTAGTCTTCAGCCAGTAGCCAGAAGATGCTGAAGCAATGTGTTAAGGGGGAAAAAAAGAGAGCCTCTTCTCACCAAGGATCATTGAGTATGTCATTGGTTAATTCTTGTTCTATGCTCCTCATTAGCATGACTCTCAAGTTTCTGGTTATCATATCCAAAATATTAAGACATAATAACTACGAAGGTGCAGATAATTGGATATTAACCAGAACATACTTGACTGGGCAGGAGGTAGGGCCCTGCTTAAACTAATCCTGAAATATATTAATCACCAATTAATGAAAGGGTTTCAAATTCATTTTCTATTACAGAACACCTCCGAGTATCTAAGCTTTTTCTAACAAAATGACTTCGTAGGAATGGCCATCTGATGGTACAGAGTAAAGCAGCATCAATAAATTTCACCAAGTAACTGAACGTGATTGGTGTGGGCTAGGAGAAAAAAGCGCTGCCTGCAATGTTCTTTAAGATCCCTCTGTGTTGCACTGGTGGCCAAGAGCAAGTTTGCCGCACGAGTAAAGGAGATGGGAAGTAATAATAACAATAAAAAGAATAATCTGGTGCAAATGGACCCTGAGGTGTACTACTGATCTCCATGCAACAATCACCCTTCCCTGCAATTTACTGATGTGGCTTCATTACAACACAGCATATAAAGGGGCACCGTTTGACATGGACTCTTGAACGCTGTGTGGTTTGAAGCCGCACACGCCACCCTAGCAGGCGCTGCTCGGGGAGCTAAGTCCAATTGTGCAAAAATGAAATTACCTGCTAAAAAAAAATGAAAGAGTGATGTACCATGTGTACCACCTGGTGACACACGGAGGGGGAGGGTGGGGTAAGAGGATAAATGTTAGCAAGGAAAGGTGTTTCCTTAGTGAACTATTAGAGGCATTTCAAATTAATCTGAATTAAAACATCCTTTGAAGAGGTAACAACTTGTGGCTTTGTTAAAAGGAAAAGATAAAGGATGCGATGCTTCCTATTTGGGAAAGAGAAACTGGCCCTCTGTTTCCTATCCTGAGTCTCCGTAAAATGAACTTAACCGGTGTTCTTAGGTGGACTTTAACACTGCACGTTCCGGTTACTGGTATTTAAAAGGAGAACAGGACTGGCTCTTCCCATTCTGGCCTGCTGTGGCTGAAGGTCTTAGTCTTCAGCCAGTAGCCAGAAGATGCTGAAGCAATGTGTTAAGGGGGAAAAAAAGAGAGCCTCTTCTCACCAAGGATCATTGAGTATGTCATTGGTTAATTCTTGTTCTATGCTCCTCATTAGCATGACTCTCAAGTTTCTGGTTATCATATCCAAAATATTAAGACATAATAACTACGAAGGTGCAGATAATTGGATATTAACCAGAACATACTTGACTGGGCAGGAGGTAGGGCCCTGCTTAAACTAATCCTGAAATATATTAATCACCAATTAATGAAAGGGTTTCAAATTCATTTTCTATTACAGAACACCTCCGAGTATCTAAGCTTTTTCTAACAAAATGACTTGGAATAACAAGGTAGAAATAAAGAATATGGCCATCTGATGGTAGCTGGAATTAATTCTTTACAGCCTGTTGTCAGGTAATCATGAAAACTGCAGTTCAAACTTTGATTACTGTTATGAAGCCTGACGGGAAGAAGAGGGGACACTTCTCAATGTTCAGTGGCCTTGGTTTAAATTCCAGAATTATTCCTTTAAATCGCAGAGCCATACCTAAATATTTCAGCAGAGAGTTGTCATAATATTGTCGGAGTCTTTCAGCCTAGGCAGGCCTCGAGCCCTTCAAGCCAACAACAGATGTACTCTTAAAATAAAAAACAATTAATGGGAGCCAAAGAGGTCCCGCAAATGCATGCTTTGTACATAGTCAACAGGAAGTAGTAAGATGGTGACGAATATACTGCAGGATTAAAAATCTTGACTAAGTGGAGGTTGAAAAGTCACCACCACTTAGATGGAAATAAAGTCATGCAGAGAAAACAAAACAGAAAAAAAGAAAGAAAACAGGAGAAGGAAAGTCAGTGGTGATAAAAGCCCCTACTAAGCTACTCAAGAAAAATTCTGCACCGATTTCACTGTGTTAGAGAAATGACGACCAAAACCACCATTCATCTTTAAAAGATCTTTTCAGTACACTATTCCCCCAAACAGATTCTCATATCTCTTCCTACTGAACAGATGTAGCTCTGAAAAAAAAAGACTTAAACATTTTTATATCAGAGAAAACAAGGTGTTTGGCTGAATGCAACGTAAGCCAGAGACTGAAATAATGCCATCTATTTTCTCTGCCTTGAGTCACTTGATAGGATGAACCGAGGAAGGAAACTCCTGCTCACTCAGGGTGTTCTTTTTCATTCTGTTGTTGGTTGAATTTAATTTTAATACTTCTTAGATAAGCACTCACAGAGGATGAACTAAGATACACAGGCAAGTCGGCCCTTTTATCAACAATTTGCCACGGAAATACACAAACATTTCAATGGCTCTTCATTAGCAAACAAATCAACAAGTGATATTTTAATGCCTGACTTTATTCCATCTCTGTGGGGACCTTAGTTGAGAGTGTGATGTACAGTACAGAGAAAGGAATCATCAGCCACAGCGTCCCAGGGCTCTCTCCATTGAGGACTTCTCAGCCTCTGCTTAAAGAGTGCATTTAATTGACTGATAGACAGTAGCTTCTTTGTTCACAGAAGACAGCGAAGTAATGGCAGCTTGAAAATCGTACCATCTACAGGGTCTCCTGAGACTAGTAACAGGGGGATATGTGTCAGGAATAAATAAATAATCTAATTATTAAGCCACTTCCTGTCAAGTTAACTCCAATTTGTTGGCTTTTGAAGGCAACAAAACGAGGCATTTTTCCTCATTATGCTTCTCTTTTTATACCAGTGGTAATCACAGGCGGATTAAAGGGTGCCTGATTGGTTTTTTTTTTTTTTTTTTTTTTTTATCAAGGAACTGAGAAGCAGCCAACAGTACAGAAAAACAGAGTTGGGGTTAGAAGAAATTTCATGCTTGTCTCCTTTCCAGCTCCCTAACAGTCCACACGGCTGCCCCATACAGAGCCGCCAGCTGTACAGCAAATGTGTACCCTCCAACTGAGGCCTACCGGGCCACGGGCACCATTCTGAGAGCTGTAAGATACCTTGCAATCTTGGCAGGTAGCTACTGAGGCTATCGGTGACCAGGGCCATCAGCTCCCCAAATTCATCTTTAAAAGATCTTTTCAGTACACTATTCCCCCAAACAGATTCTCATATCTCTTCCTACTGAACAGATGTAGCTCTGAAAAAAAAAGACTTAAACATTTTTATATCAGAGAAAACAAGGTGTTTGGCTGAATGCAACGTAAGCCAGAGACTGAAATAATGCCATCTATTTTCTCTGCCTTGAGTCACTTGATAGGATGAACCGAGGAAGGAAACTCCTGCTCACTCAGGGTGTTCTTTTTCATTCTGTTGTTGGTTGAATTTAATTTTAATACTTCTTAGATAAGCACTCACAGAGGATGAACTAAGATACACAGGCAAGTCGGCCCTTTTATCAACAATTTGCCACGGAAATACACAAACATTTCAATGGCTCTTCATTAGCAAACAAATCAACAAGTGATATTTTAATGCCTGACTTTATTCCATCTCTGTGGGGACCTTAGTTGAGAGTGTGATGTACAGTACAGAGAAAGGAATCATCAGCCACAGCGTCCCAGGGCTCTCTCCATTGAGGACTTCTCAGCCTCTGCTTAAAGAGTGCATTTAATTGACTGATAGACAGTAGCTTCTTTGTTCACAGAAGACAGCGAAGTAATGGCAGCTTGAAAATCGTACCATCTACAGGGTCTCCTGAGACTAGTAACAGGGGGATATGTGTCAGGAATAAATAAATAATCTAATTATTAAGCCACTTCCTGTCAAGTTAACTCCAATTTGTTGGCTTTTGAAGGCAACAAAACGAGGCATTTTTCCTCATTATGCTTCTCTTTTTATACCAGTGGTAATCACAGGCGGATTAAAGGGTGCCTGATTGGTTTTTTTTTTTTTTTTTTTTTTTTTAATCAAGGAACTGAGAAGCAGCCAACAGTACAGAAAAACAGAGTTGGGGTTAGAAGAAATTTCATGCTTGTCTCCTTTCCAGCTCCCTAACAGTCCACACGGCTGCCCCATACAGAGCCGCCAGCTGTACAGCAAATGTGTACCCTCCAACTGAGGCCTACCGGGCCACGGGCACCATTCTGAGAGCTGTAAGATACCTTGCAATCTTGGCAGGTAGCTACTGCTGTCATAGGCATAATTCTAAAGGTGACCTAGGAAGCTCATCAGCTCACCAAATGCAACACTACAAGCCGCTGAAGTTCAATACCCACTTTCCACGTTCCTTTGTTTACTTGCTAGGAATGGCCCCCCGCAACCAGGAAATAACCTATGGAAATAGGTCATCAGACACCTTTTCTCTTTCTGGGTCTGAACTGATCCTGTGGAATTAGGTCACGATGCTTAGGCGTATCTGGGTCTGTGTGTGTGTGTGTGTGTGTGTGCATGCAGGCTCCATCTTTTTATCTTTTCCTCAGGCCTTTCCCCACCCTCGAGGCAGAAATGTTTTGCATACTTCATCTAGAAGCAAACCCTCACCCCCCATGTGATAACCAACATATCAAACAGTGAGTGGGAACGGATATACCCCCTGGCATGTTCCCCAGCAAGTCAAAGTGTGCTAGCTGCTCAGTCTGTGTCCAACTCTTCAATGCTATGGACTGTGGCCCACCAGCCTCCTCTGTCCATGGGATTCTCCAGGCAAGAATACTGGAGTGGGTAGCTATTCCCTTCTCCAGGGAAGCTTCCTGAGCCAGAGATCAAACCAGGTCTCCCACACTGCAGGAAGATTCTTTATGTCTGGGCCACTGGGGAAGTCAAAGAAGAGGACAAAATCCTAGCCCACAGTCCCACCAACATCTCAGAGAGACACATGGGACCTTCCATCTGGCACAGACCCTGCCCCCTGTCTCTGTACCAAGCCTATGAAGGCAGGCTGGCGACCCGTTAATTCTGTTTGGGAACAACATTCTGATGAGGTCCCTTTGACGTGTTCAAAAAAGGGAAAAAGAAACTGGATCTTCCATCTGTGGGTAGGCTCAGTGAAAACCTCCAGCCTCAGGGAAAATGAACAGGATGAGAAGGCTTCTCAGGTCTGAGAAGCTTTCCGGGGGGGCGTGTAAGTTAGAAACTCCACTAACCACCAGTATCTTTCACTCTTGTAAACCCAAGCTGCTAGACAAGAGGCTAAACACACAAAACAAGGGTAAACATTCTGACATGCCTTTTAATAGCTTAATACTGAAATAAGATAGAGGGCGCAAAGATTTTCCTGAGAAATTGCTTCAAAAAATAAGAATCTAAGGAATCAAGACGAGCTCTTGAAAGCTGTCTCTTATTCCAAAGAGATGTTTGTTTTGCTCTTTAAGGCCTTCTGGCTTTTATATTCAGCTGTCTTTGTTTTTAGGAAGGCCAAGGGTAGAGGAGCTGGGTGAATTCCTGTGTCCCCACTCTGTACTCGGTCAATGGTGTAGCCGTGTTCTATTTATGCCTGCGTATGTCCTTTCTGAATACCTCTTGAATTTTTGTTCAATTGCGCAGATAATTAAACCCTCTTCATATTTACAGTCTGCTTCATTGGTGCCATGAATTCTGTTTTCAGTTACTGTCCGCAGATTCCCTTCAACATTTGTGAACAATCCCATTTTCAGCAAACCCTCACCCCCATGTGATAACCAACATATCAAACAGTGAGTGGGAACGGATATACCCCCTGGCATGTTCCCCAGCAAGTCAAAGTGTGCTAGCTGCTCAGTCTGTGTCCAACTCTTCAATGCTATGGACTGTGGCCCACCAGCCTCCTCTGTCCATGGGATTCTCCAGGCAAGAATACTGGAGTGGGTTGCCATTCCCTTCTCCAGGGAAGCTTCCTGAGCCAGAGATCAAACCAGGTCTCCCACACTGCAGGAAGATTCTTTATGTCTGGGCCACTGGGGAAGTCAAAGAAGAGGACAAAATCCTAGCCCACAGTCCCACCAACATCTCAGAGAGACACATGGGACCTTCCATCTGGCACAGACCCTGCCCCCTGTCTCTGTACCAAGCCTATGAAGGCAGGCTGGCGACCCGTTAATTCTGTTTGGGAACAACATTCTGATGAGGTCCCTTTTGACGTGTTCAAAAAAGGAACAAGAAACTGGATCTTCCATCTGTGGGTAGGCTCAGTGAAAACCTCCAGCCTCAGGGAAAATGAACAGGATGAGAAAGCTTCTCAGGTCTGAGAAGCTTTCCGGGGGGGCGTGTAAGTTAGAAACTCCACTAACCACCAGTATCTTTCACTCTTGTAAACCCAAGCTGCTAGACAAGAGGCTAAACACACAAAACAAGGGTAAACATTCTGACATGCCTTTTAATAGCTTAATACTGAAATAAGATAGAGGGCGCAAAGATTTTCCTGAGAAATTGCTTCAAAAAATAAGAATCTAAGGAATCAAGACGAGCTCTTGAAAGCTGTCTCTTATTCCAAAGAGATGTTTGTTTTGCTCTTTAAGGCCTTCTGGCTTTTATATTCAGCTGTCTTTGTTTTTAGGAAGGCCAAGGGTAGAGGAGCTGGGTGAATTCCTGTGTCCCCACTCTGTACTCGGTCAATGGTGTAGCCATGTTCTATTTATGCCTGCGTATGTCCTTTCTGAATACCTCTTGAATTTTTGTTCAATTGCGCAGATAATTAAACCCTCTTCATATTTACAGTCTGCTTCATTGGTGCCATGAATTCTGTTTTCAGTTACTGTCCGCAGATTCCCTTTCTGAACAATTTCAGATGAAGCAATAACACTTCATTTTACAGAAGTTTTATCTGATGTCCCCACACAGAGCTGCCAGCTGCACGGCAAATGTGCGGTTCTCAAACTGAGGTCCACCGGGCCCCGGGCACCGTGCTGGGAGCTGGGAGGGATCTTGCTGTCCCTGGCAAGCTTTCTTTGTCATCTCTGTGACCATCACCCCACACTGCACACAACTTAAAAATCATCTGATTATTAGAATTTGTGGCCCACACTCCATTCTATCCTTTATTTAAATCTATCCCCAGATCACACATTTGTTTAAATGTTTTGGCTGGTTCGCAAATCATGCCGCCATCTGCACAGTAGGTGTGACACCATTTTTTAGACAAAAGTTACGTGGCAAACAAAGATAAAGTCATTTGAAATGCTTTGGTGTTTGTTATGCTGCCGGGTTCACTTGGACCCACTCGAAGAAATAAATAGAATTATCTGTGTAAATCGATGAACATCTATGAAAAACAACACCCAGCAGAATGCCGAGCTTGCTCCATTACCTACGTTAATATCACGACAGCTGAGGAGAGATGACCTGGCCCACTTCTCATCTCTCCTGTACAGATGGCTATTAAAGAGAAAGTATCCCTTTTGTATGGTCCATGTAGAAACCCTTTATGGGCTTTTCAAATAAGCCAGCATTGCCCACATGAGGGTAGATTTCTGTTACCATTAAACTGCCCAGATTTCATCTTTTTAAATCCAGCTCTTGATGATGAAATAAGCCAGTATTTCAATATATTTAACACCCAATGCTTGTTTCTTAATTCCCCGAGTTTTGTAAACAATCAACTGAAGATGACTTCAAAGAATTCAGCCGTCTTCTCATTTAGAATTCATGTAAACTCCAGAGAACTTACGGACTTTGAGCTGCTTACGACAGTGCAGGTAGACACACATATATAAACACCCACCCCGATGTGCATTATTGTAGATTCACTGAGATTCACGTTTTGTAAAAAGCACCCAACGAGAGCTGAAGGTGTAAAGAGCTGCGTGGCTCTTTATCTTCCTATGCAGAGATCCACAGCTTTGGATAGTTCCCCTTCAGACACAGAAAGTCCCAAACCACCACAAACCTCCAAATATGAGTTGTAGTCTATTCTACAGCAAGAGTACTCAAGCGGAAATGGGTTAGAAGTAATGCTGAATATCACAAAACTAATGAAGATTAGTCGCATGGCACAGCATCTACTAAGGAAATGGAAGGAAAAGGATGCCCTTTGTGACTCTGGGCATCAAGCAGACTTCAGAATACACAAGTGGTGTTTGCCACGAGCACAGACTGAAATCTCATCCCACTGTGCAAAACAGATCTATGCATTCTTTCTGTCCTGGTATCAGTGATTTACATCACATGGAACAGAATAAACAGGGTAGATATCTTCCCACCTGCATTGTGGAAAGCTTGAATCTTTTCGTAGATATTTAAAAAATTCTAAATATTCATAAGACATGGACTATTAGAGATTTGAATACAAATTGTCAATATTGTGTTTTTATATTGCTTTTATATTTTTATATTTTATAAAAGTCAATACTGTATTTTTATATTAGCTGTTGTGTATAGTGCCAAATTTAAGCTTGACTTTTCTATAACAAAACTGCATTTATTTCTCCAAACGGGCTAAGTGTCACCCTTGATCTATCCAGGACATGTCTGTTAGTGACTCTGTGGATTTTTTTAAATTAAAAAAAATTTTTTTTCCACAAAAGAATGTACTCTGCCACCTTTGCGATCACGACACTGGCCTTTCCAATCATATGAAAAATAAGAATAAATAGACGTAATAAGTAATCATTTCTAAGCCAAATTGTCACAGCAATTCTTAGGTAAATGGTTTCAACTCTTTGCCTTCCCAAGTTGCATCCAAGAACTTTGAAAGCGAGGACTGGAAATAGCCATGCTCTATCCTTGGCCACTTGTCCTCCAAAGGCTATGACCATAACAATCAGTTTCAAGGATAACGGTATCCCCCCCCACCTTTGATCGTTTCTTTGTCAGGCTGACTGGCCTTCGATGGTGAGCTTACTGCTGGTTGGCTCCCACCAGCCACTCGCAATTTGCTCACTCTGTTTCATGAGACAGTTGTTTGTGGCTGTTTGGAATACATCGGTCTCTTTGGGGATTTATGTGCTAGTTGCAATGCCAACCTCCGAGGTGATCGAAATTTCTTTCTAACTAAAATAGATAATTAGAGGCTGGTAATTATTGGTCAAGAATTATCAGAGTGAAAAAATTAAGCTTCTCATAAATAGTTCTTGGCAATGTCATCTCTTTATATCATCACATGCCTAACGGCCCTTTATTCAGAGCACTTAGAAATTTACTCTACTGCTGTTGAGCCTCATAATTTTATATGAGGCAGTCCCTTTGCTGGATGAAACACATTTACATTCTCTGGTCTCATCACTATCTGTGCTAATCCATACCAAATAATAATAATGATATCAAAGGGGAAAAAACAATAAATATTTATCGTGCTGATAGAAAGAGGAGTGAATAATGAATTAAAAGACACCATGCACAATGGCTGCTTTCTGTATTCTCAGGTCAAAAGCCAATGTGAAAGAAACAAAGGAAGACAGGAAATTTTTCATCTGTGCAGACTTTAAAAGAGGGAAAGTCTTTCCCCAGGAAAGCTGTTAAAATGTTTTGTAGCTCTTTGTGCGTGTGTGTGGGGGTGTGTGTAGAGAAACCTCAAAGTAGTCACTGGGCTGATTTCTTACTGAAACTGTGTCCAAATGCGATCAAGAGCCAGGTTTTCTTTTTTCCTTAACAGACATAAGTCAAATCCTGAATGCATGTTTATTGAGTAATTACGCCTGCCACTCAATGCATGTGTTCACACCTAACTGCAAAATGGACAGCATCTCCAGTGTGAACCTGGTCGAAACACTGACGGTTCTCCTTTCACAAAAGTCCTCGTCCAACAGCCTGAGACCAGCGCATCCAGAGAGAAGCACGGAGGTTCCCTGACATTGAAACTGCACTAAAACACATGTGTTATGTGGAAGCAAATGTCAATGACTTGGTCAAAGAAGGAATTTAAAGTCACCCGAGGTTCCACTTGTCCTCCAAAGGCTATGACCATAACAATCAGTTTCAAGGATAACGGTATCCCCCCCCACCTTTGATCGTTTCTTTGTCAGGCTGACTGGCCTTCGATGGTGAGCTTACTGCTGGTTGGCTCCCACCAGCCACTCGCAATTTGCTCACTCTGTTTCATGAGACAGTTGTTTGTGGCTGTTTGGAATACATCGGTCTCTTTGGGGATTTATGTGCTAGTTGCAATGCCAACCTCCGAGGTGATCGAAATTTCTTTCTAACTAAAATAGATAATTAGAGGCTGGTAATTATTGGTCAAGAATTATCAGAGTGAAAAAATTAAGCTTCTCATAAATAGTTCTTGGCAATGTCATCTCTTTATATCATCACATGCCTAACGGCCCTTTATTCAGAGCACTTAGAAATTTACTCTACTGCTGTTGAGCCTCATAATTTTATATGAGGCAGTCCCTTTGCTGGATGAAACACATTTACATTCTCTGGTCTCATCACTATCTGTGCTAATCCATACCAAATAATAATAATGATATCAAAGGGGAAAAAAAAAACAATAAATATTTATCGTGCTGATAGAAAGAGGAGTGAATAATGAATTAAAAGACACCATGCACAATGGCTGCTTTCTGTATTCTCAGGTCAAAAGCCAATGTGAAAGAAACAAAGGAAGACAGGAAATTTTTCATCTGTGCAGACTTTAAAAGAGGGAAAGTCTTTCCCCAGGAAAGCTGTTAAAATGTTTTGTAGCTCTTTGTGCGTGTGTGTGGGTGTGTGTGTAGAGAAACCTCAAAGTAGTCACTGGGCTGATTTCTTACTGAAACTGTGTCCAAATGCGATCAAGAGCCAGGTTTTCTTTTTTCCTTAACAGACATAAGTCAAATCCTGAATGCATGTTTATTGAGTAATTACGCCTGCCACTCAATGCATGTGTTCACACCTAACTGCAAAATGGACAGCATCTCCAGTGTGAACCTGGTCGAAACACTGACGGTTCTCCTTTCACAAAAGTCCTCGTCCAACAGCCTGAGACCAGCGCATCCAGAGAGAAGCACGGAGGTTCCCTGACATTGAAACTGCACTAAAACACATGTGTTATGTGGAAGCAAATGTCAATGACTTGGTCAAAGAAGGAATTTAAAGTCACACCTCATTGGGTCCACTCCAGACTTTGTTTTCCATCAGGTGACATCATCTCCCCTACATTTGATTGAAATGGAAAACAAAATCTGTAAAAACACTAGAGGCCCTCTTAACATAAAGAGCAAGAGGCTTTTCAGATGGCCTCTAATCCCTCTTCCCGGCTAAATGTCTGGTTGAGATTATTTTTTGATTAGACAAAAAAACATATACAGATCCACAACCTAAAAATACCTACCCTCCGTGGAGGTATTTTAGCCAGCAAAATCATGCTGCCTGCCTCATTTGAAAAACTAAGCATCACAGTGGGATTTTAAAAAGGGATATCTTTGCCTCTGTGACATCCCCCAGGTACACATTCTCTCTCTCTCTCTCTCTAGATACTAACAATGCAGAAGGGAAGAAGCGTAAACACTTGGATACATGGTCAACAAATAGAAGAATTAAATGGCTACTATTCATTTGTTTAGGCCTCAAGGGCCAGAGAATTACATATTTTATTATTAAAAAATAGCATATATATTAACTACCTAGGCCCTCCACGCAAAGGAATAGAATTTTCTTCTCTGATGGAGGGTGAATTGTTAAATGCTCAGATCCCAAGAAGAGGTGAGTGTCATATTAATCCACCATAAGGTTACACCAGGGGAAGCTTTGGGAACGCACTAATGATATAAGGAATATTAAGAGAAATACCAAAGGAAAGGTGTAAAGCAATTCTAAAATAGGACCAGGCCAAACCAATGAATGTTTTGGACAAATTATACTAAAATCAAAAATTCCTCTCATGGGCTTCCCCTGGTGGTCCAGTGGGTAAGGACACCACCTTGTAGTGCAAGGGGCGCCGGTTCGATCCCTGGCCTGGGAAGATTCCACGTGCGCGGAGCGGCTGAACCGATGTGTTCAATTACCGAGCCGGAGCTCTGGAGAGCATGCGCCCAGAGCCGGCGCTCTGCAGCGACAGACGCCACCGCGATGGGAGGCCCACAGGAGCCAAAGAACAAAGACGGATGAAAATGGACAAGTGAAAGACCAATGGAAGTGGCCTGCCTACTCCCCTCCCTCCCCAACCCAACCCCCGCCCAAAATAAATAAATAAATCTTTAAAAATAAAAAATTCCTCTCACGCTCAACATTCCATTCAGATTCCATGTTTGTAAAAGAACATTAATAATGGGGTGAAAATATATTCCATTTGTTCATCTGGACCCTGGGATAAATAGTAAATCCAGAACCCAAAACAAGTTGACACAGAATAAAACTAATCAGAAGCACAATGTTTCACTACGTTGTTCCATAAGCTGCACACTTCCGAGAAAGATTTTCACTAACACCCTTGTAAAACTGTAGCATAATGCAGAATCATGAATGAATGCCACCAGTAAACTCTACTCAAGAAAGAGATGGAGAATATTAACACTCATTATTTGGAAAGAATTCATTTTTTCTAACCCATGTGGCTTCCCCTCACGCCAAGTCCATTTTGAAAGCTTATTATAGAGTATATTTTTGGAATCCAAAATAGGAAGGAAAACATAAGAAACATTTCAATTTCTCTTCCATGTTCTCATTATCTTCTGAACACTCAGTAAAACTGTCAATGTAATGCTGGCACATTTAAGAATATTTCCATTAATGTGTAAGAAAATGATGAACAATATTAGTATTTAAATCTGGAAAAGATAGAGAAAAACCTGACTAATATTCTAGCTGTTAGGTCTAAGTTCCATTTTGCATAATTAAGCACTTAGCCTTTTATAAACTACAGTCCTCCTCAACACCATCATTTGAAAACTATAAATCCTATTGAAAACCTGTTAATAAAGTTTGAAATGTACTTTTGACTATATCTTCATTCATAGCTACAAGGTCATTAGAAATTTTGTTACAGGTGGCTTTAAGGAGCTGTAATAATAACTGGAGCAACCCTTCTACTCCACCCTTTCAGAATGCAGCTAATTAAGTATATGATAAAATGTATTTGCCCCCGAAAAGGAGTTCAGAGTTTAAAATGTTGAATTTTCTTTCCTTTCTTAGAGTTCTATAGTAGGACAGCATGAGGCAGATCAAACTTTTGAAATATTATATCACAAGTATTTGATATTATAAAACACCTTGAAAGGAATATGAAACAAAAAAAAATCACTCACATCGTGCAAAAACACAAATGATTGACGAGAATAGTATAAAGTAATAGCAATTGTCATTTTACTAGTAGAAGAAGATCTGCTTGATAAAGTTTAATTGGCTGGTAAAAATTCTTAGTGTTATTACTAAGTGCTTATCAAATTAAAAACATAGGAAGTAACCCCAGAGGAATTAAGGGATAATGGGACAATATGAGTAAGTGAAAAAATTATCCTTTTAGCTCTGGGCCACGTGAAACATGCAGAATCCCTGAAAACACAGGCTTAGTGTAACCTCAAAGATCTTTACCAGAACTGCGTTTATAAAAATCTGTAAAATTTGGCGGGGCATAAAAAATGATGACTGAATTCTTTACATGATCTTTATGATCATGATTATTTCCAGGCTGTGGAAACCATACCTATAAAATTATTTTATGGCAATTTAAATTATTTATGTTTCCCTATCACAAAAACTCACCACTTTAGATTTTGATACAAAGATGCTTAAGCAACACACAGCAGTGCCATTACCATAATAACTTCTGAAATTAAAACCTGTCTAAAACTCTATGGAAAGCTAACATCCAGTTCATTAACCATTCCTGTTAGTTTTCAATAATACAAAAATGATTAGAAGTTTAATTTGTTAATCACCTGTGTTTTGACTGGCAGTGGATATATAATCCTCTGCAGAAGTCTAAACTAGCCCTTGCAGAAAAGAAAATGTGCTAATGCTTTATCAGGCCTAATAATAGTTAAAAAAAGATAGAGAAAACCTGACTAATATTCTAGCTGTTAGGCTAAGTTCCATTTTGCATAATTAAGCACTTAGCCTTTTATAAACTACAGTCCTCCTCAACACCATCATTTGAAAACTATAAATCCTATTGAAAACCTGTTAATAAAGTTTGAAATGTACTTTTGACTATATCTTCATTCATAGCTACAAGGTCATTAGAAATTTTGTTACAGGTGGCTTTAAGGAGCTGTAATAATAACTGGAGCAACCCTTCTACTCCACCCTTTCAGAATGCAGCTAATTAAGTATATGATAAAATGTATTTGCCCCCGAAAAGGAGTTCAGAGTTTAAAATGTTGAATTTTCTTTCCTTTCTTAGAGTTCTATAGTAGGACAGCATGAGGCAGATCAAACTTTTGAAATATTATATCACAAGTATTTGATATTATAAAACACCTTGAAAGGAATATGAAACAAAAAAACACTCACATCGTGCAAAAACACAAATGATTGACGAGAATAGTATAAAGTAATAGCAATTGTCATTTTACTAGTAGAAGAAGATCTGCTTGATAAAGTTTAATTGGCTGGTAAAAATTCTTAGTGTTATTACTAAGTGCTTATCAAATTAAAAACATAGGAAGTAACCCCAGAGGAATTAAGGGATAATGGGACAATATGAGTAAGTGAAAAAATTATCCTTTTAGCTCTGGGCCACGTGAAACATGCAGAATCCCTGAAAACACAGGCTTAGTGTAACCTCAAAGATCTTTACCAGAACTGCGTTTATAAAAATCTGTAAAATTTGGCGGGGCATAAAAAATGATGACTGAATTCTTTACATGATCTTTATGATCATGATTATTTCCAGGCTGTGGAAACCATACCTATAAAATTATTTTATGGCAATTTAAATTATTTATGTTTCCCTATCACAAAAACTCACCACTTTAGATTTTGATACAAAGATGCTTAAGCAACACACAGCAGTGCCATTACCATAATAACTTCTGAAATTAAAACCTGTCTAAAACTCTATGGAAAGCTAACATCCAGTTCATTAACCATTCCTGTTAGTTTTCAATAATACAAAAATGATTAGAAGTTTAATTTGTTAATCACCTGTGTTTTGACTGGCAGTGGATATATAATCCTCTGCAGAAGTCTAAACTAGCCCTTGCAGAAAAGAAAATGTGCTAATGCTTTATCAGGCCTAATAATAGTAATAAAAAAATCAATCATGCCTAGGTAAATCATTGATGGCTGAACAATTAATTCATCCTTAACTCTGTTTAATTATATAGGCGCTGATGTACACAAGGAAGAGAAAAACCGATCATAACACGGTTCAGAGTGTCACTTACCAATCATGTGATTTGCAACATGCACCTGAATATCCCATTCATTGTAGAAAACCATCTGACACTTGATGCACTGATAGGTCTTCTTCTGAGAAAACAAGTATAAACACAGTTACTTAGACACATGCGTTTTTTATCATTTTCTTAAAAAAGAAACAACCCTACCTACTAACAGCATTTTCCTGAGACCGTGGTCTTATGTGGAAAAGGAAATGGCCACCCACTCCAGTATTTCTGCCTGGAGAGTTCCATGAACAGAGGGAGCCTGACAAGCTACTGTCCACGAGGTCACAGAGTCAGACACGACTGAGCATACACACACACACACACACACACACACACACGTGTATATATATGTATATGCATATGTGTGTGTGTGTGTGTCATTATCTAGGCATCTGTGGGATTATGTGGGCAAAGTTCTGTGAGTTCCTTACTATAACCTATGGCTGGATGCCAACATTATGCTTTTAGTTGCAAACAGGTGGAAGACATGAAGGCATAGCATCATAGCATAATATACACAGTTAAAAATTCCTACATTATAAAAACAGACATTTGTATTAACAATATAGTGTAAGCTGTAAGACTAAGGGAACCTACATGGGGACTGAGCATCAACCTGGGGGGTGGGAATGGGGAAAAGGGAGGGAGGGCTCAGGCGAGAAGCGTTGGGGATATACCTATGACTGTTTGGGGATCATGTATACCTGTAAACAAGAAAAAACTCTGTAAAAACATATAAGAATAACTTCACTGTACACCTGAAGCTAATGCAACATTGTAAAATGAATAAACCCCAATTTAAAAAGGAAAAACAATATAGGTAAAGCATGGCTGAGTTTCAGAAACTGATGTTGAAGATCAGGCATCCTTTCATTCTGACTAACATATCTGCATTGCTGCTTATAGATATCCACCAACCAACCAATGAGTTAAGATGCATAAAATCTAGCTAAGAGATTTATAGATGATTTTTAGCTGGATTAGAAAATTTAGAACATGTTTCAGAAGGTGCTAAGTACTTCTATTTAAATACACTTCTCCTGTAAAAATCATGTCATACTGAACATTCTGAAACTGTTTTTAAAAACTTTATAGAGATGATTTTGCATAAAGATTTCAGCATGTCACTTACCAATCATGTGATTTGAAATTGAAAAGAAAACCATCTGACACTTGATGCACTGATAGGTCTTCTTCTGAGAAAACAAGTATAAACACAGTTACTAACAGCGTTTTTTATCATTTTCTTAAAAAAGAAACAACCCTACCTACTAACAGCATTTTCCTGAGACCGTGGTCTTATGTGGAAAAGGAAATGGCCACCCACTCCAGTATTTCTGCCTGGAGAGTTCCATGAACAGAGGGAGCCTGACAAGCTACTGTCCACGAGGTCACAGAGTCAGACACGACTGAGCATACACACACACACACACACACACACACACACACGTGTATATATATATGTATATGCATATGTGTGTGTGTGTATGTGTGTCATTATCTAGGCATCTGTGGGATTATGTGGGCAAAGTTCTGTGAGTTCCTTACTATAACCTATGGCTGGATGCCAACATTATGCTTTTAGTTGCAAACAGGTGGAAGACATGAAGGCATAGCATCATAGCATAATATACACAGTTAAAAATTCCTACATTATAAAAACAGACATTTGTATTAACAATATAGTGTAAGCTGTAAGACTAAGGGAACCTACATGGGGACTGAGCATCAACCTGGGGGGTGGGAATGGGGAAAAGGGAGGGAGGGCTCAGGCGAGAAGCGTTGGGGATATACCTATGACTGTTTGGGGATCATGTATACCTGTAAACAAGAAAAAACTCTGTAAAAACATATAAGAATAACTTCACTGTACACCTGAAGCTAATGCAACATTGTAAAATGAATAAACCCCAATTTAAAAAAAGGAAAAACAATATAGGTAAAGCATGGCTGAGTTTCAGAAACTGATGTTGAAGATCAGGCATCCTTTCATTCTGACTAACATATCTGCATTGCTGCTTATAGATATCCACCAACCAACCAATGAGTTAAGATGCATAAAATCTAGCTAAGAGATTTATAGATGATGATTTTTAGCTGGATTAGAAAATTTAGAACATGTTTCAGAAGGTGCTAAGTACTTCTATTTAAATACACTTCTCCTGTAAAAAAAAATCATGTCATACTGAACATTCTGAAACTGTTTTATCATCTTACACAAAAGTCTTGTGAATATACAGAACAGGATTCATTAGAATTCTTGTATCATAAACAGAGGTCCAGGGAAGGAGAAAAATGTGCCTCATGTCACAGTGCCTTACAGCTGGGAAGAGAAATAAGTTTTCTTTTATTCCCCCCAATTTTAAACTTTTTATTTTGTACTAGGATACAGCCGATTAACAATGTTGTGGTAATTTCAGGTGAATGGTGAAAAAATAGCCATACTTATACATTCATCCATTGTCTCCCAAACCCCTTTCTCTTCCAGGCTGGCATCTAACATTGAGCATAGCTCCATGTGCTGTTCAGAAGGTCCTTGTTGGTTATCCATTTCAAATATAGCAGTGAGTATAAATAGAGCAGTGTGTACAGGACCTTCCTAAAGTCCCTAACTATCTCTTCCCCCTAAAAACCATCAGTTTGTTTTCCTTGTCTGTGAGAGTTCCTTTCTGTTTTGGAAGTTCATTTGCATTATATGTTTTTAGAGTCCACGTATAAGGGATGCCATGGGCTATTTCTCCTTCTCTGTCTGACTTACTTCACTCAGTATGACACTCTGTAGGAAATAAACTCTCAATTCTAAAAGCAAGGCTCTCTGATAAACGCAGCCTTTATGATTTCACATCTTTATTACTGTGTCCACTATACAGCTCAGTACATACTAGATGAACTCAGTAAGTGAAGTATTGCTTTTAAGTTTTCCAGAACACAGTTACATAATTGCCTTTATTTTATTTTATATAATTTTATTTTTGTCTCTAAGTCATCACTGATTTTCATCCATCTTTATTCTTTGGCCTGGGTGGGCTTCACATTGCAATGGCCTCTCATTGCAGAGCACCGGCGCTGGGTGCATGTGCTCCAGAGTGGTGGCTCATAACTGGACACTCCGGTCCAGCCGCGCTGCAGCACGTGGGATCCTCCCGGGCCAGGGATCAAACCGGCACCCCATGCACTGCAAGGTAGACTCTTTACCCACTGGACCACCAGGGAAGCCCCATAATTGCCTTTATGATGAAACTTGATAGTTACAATTAAAAATCACCTTGGAAAACAAAACAAAGCATTATGAAATAATCCATCTGAAACTCTCCCCTGTTCAGAGGTCAAGTTTATTTAAATACACTTCTCCTGTAAAAATCATGTCAAAACTTTGTGCATCTCAAAAGTTTTTTTCAGCAGTTTTGTCTTGTATCATAAACAGAGGTCCAGGAAGGAGAAAAATGTGCCTCATGTCACAGTGCCTTACAGCTGGGAAGAGAAATAAGTTTTCTTTTATTCCCCCCAATTTTAAACTTTTTATTTTGTACTAGGATACAGCCGATTAACAATGTTGTGGTAATTTCAGGTGAATGGTGAAAAAATAGCCATACTTATACATTCATCCATTGTCTCCCAAACCCCTTTCTCTTCCAGGCTGGCATCTAACATTGAGCATAGCTCCATGTGCTGTTCAGAAGGTCCTTGTTGGTTATCCATTTCAAATATAGCAGTGAGTATAAATAGAGCAGTGTGTACAGGACCTTCCTAAAGTCCCTAACTATCTCTTCCCCCTAAAAACCATCAGTTTGTTTTCCTTGTCTGTGAGAGTTCCTTTCTGTTTTGGAAGTTCATTTGCATTATATGTTTTTAGAGTCCACGTATAAGGGATGCCATGGGCTATTTCTCCTTCTCTGTCTGACTTACTTCACTCAGTATGACACTCTGTAGGAAATAAACTCTCAATTCTAAAAGCAAGGCTCTCTGATAAACGCAGCCTTTATGATTTCACATCTTTATTACTGTGTCCACTATACAGCTCAGTACATACTAGATGAACTCAGTAAGTGAAGTATTGCTTTTAAGTTTTCCAGAACACAGTTACATAATTGCCTTTATTTTATTTTATATAATTTTATTTTTGTCTCTAAGTCATCACTGATTTTCATCCATCTTTATTCTTTGGCCTGGGTGGGCTTCACATTGCAATGGCCTCTCATTGCAGAGCACCGGCGCTGGGTGCATGTGCTCCAGAGTGGTGGCTCATAACTGGACACTCCGGTCCAGCCGCGCTGCAGCACGTGGGATCCTCCCGGGCCAGGGATCAAACCGGCACCCCATGCACTGCAAGGTAGACTCTTTACCCACTGGACCACCAGGGAAGCCCCATAATTGCCTTTATGATGAAACTTGATAGTTACAATTAAAAATCACCTTGGAAAACAAAACAAAGCATTATGAAATAATCCATCTGAAACTCTCCCCAAAGTGAGAAAATGTCATTTGTAAAATCACATCAATGACAGTTTGTTAAGGCATTCTTACAGAATTACCACTTCATTGGCAGTCATATAAAATTGCTTGAGTAAGAGCAGCAATAAGAAGATCAGTCTGTCAACGGCCATCAATTTTAAAGAACTTCACAAAATCAAAGGAAAGAACTAAAAGGAAGCATCCTTTCATTAGCAGTTAAAAAGATAAACGCTGTCAATGTAAAGTTTTCTTAATCATTGTCGCTTAACACAGTATTTGCTACTGCATCAGATGATGGCAGTTTTTGAATCACATGAAAGTGCAGGCTCATTTCTAGCGGAAGCTTTCTACATAATCTAACAGGCTTTGTACATTACGCATGTTGTGAATTGAGTGTGCTGGGTCTAAATTTAACACGGACTTGAAAAACCCTGACAATCATCACAGAAGATTTACTGCACTGAGCTGTTTACAAGATGCTTTTGATGGTGACATATAGAGCAACATGTGTGGCGTAAATAACACTACTCCCTTTTTTTAAACAATATTTCCCTTTAGAACTAGTTAGAAAATATTTCTTACTCCCAGATGACCTACATTATATATTGTTTATTAGCATACTTCCAGCATTATTCCTGATATGTGACCTTGCCGAAAAACAAAGAAACATAAACTTAATGGCTAGTCTTTTCTCTTGTTAGCACAGTAAAACATACAATATGTGGAAAACTGTCTCCAAAAATGATGACTGATGAATATGTTGACGGAATATACTAGGGCATTTTTTTTCTCCTGGTCTAATAATAAAGAATAAAATCACTTGACAAGCCAAAATAATAAAACACCAGCACTTACTACTGCCTTCAAAATGAACTGACACAGCTGAAGATCTATGTGTGTAAGTTTTCTTTTATCACTGAAAGAAAATGCTTTTGTCACTACTACTGATCATTTCAATACTAATTCGACTTTTAAGGCAATCTCTAATTTGATACTTTGTATTCTCATTAAGAAAGTCATATTCTCATCAACAAGCTGCTAAATTTGGGATGAGATAGAGTAAGAATTTAATGTGATCAAAAACCATATACCGTATGATCTTAAAATGCTATAGCTTAAACTTCATTTCATCAAACATCTCATATTTCCTAAATAAAAAGCAGTGATACACATACTGGGATGTCCTGTGGTTTTCTGTTTAAAGCCATGTTATAAAATTCACTTTTTCCCCTTGATTTGGGATGGACATGCACAAAGTGCTGTATTTAAAATGAATAACCAGCAAGACCTGTAAAAGTAAATGGCAACCCACTCCAGTATTCATGCTTGGAGAATCCCATGGACGGAGGAGCCTGGCAGGCTACACTCCATGGGGTCACAAGAATCGGACATGACTTACCGACTACGTCACCACCATCAACAACCAGCAGTACCTACTGTATACCACTAGTAACTTTGCTCGATATTATGTAACAACCTAAACTGGAAAAGAATTTGAAAAAGAACTGATATTTGTATATTAATAACTGGCTCACTTTGTGGTACACCTGAAACTAAGACACCACTGTTAATCACCTATACTCCAATATAAAATAAGAAATTAAAAATAATAAAATCTATTTAAAACATAAGACATAAAACCATACTTCAACAGACCACGAAAAAAATTAATTTTTACCATCAAATTTTTAAGGTAATTTAAAAATAACCTTTAAAACATCCCTTATTATAATTGTAGACTCTTAAAAAAATATTTGAAAGACCTCTGTCTACCTGCCTCTCCCCTATGCACCATCTTTAAGTAAAGTAATTACAACCTCAAAGTGTTGGCCTTGGTGGGCTCATGTCCTTGAGGGTAAAGCCATTCCAGCTAGGCACAGCTGAGTAAGCCCAACTCAGCTTTTCTGCTACTTTTCCCTCATTGGTCAGGCTTTGCAGCTATAAAGAAGAGGCTGAAGTTCTTGTTGAAAGTGATAGTTACATGAACCCCTTTTCGGGTTGAAAATAAGAGACAGGGTGTAAGAAACGCTTTGAGCAACGTTCACCAGCCTCGTTACATTGTTGTAAGTCAATCTTTTAATAAATGGAGCTGTAAATGAAGCACAACACTCCAGGGATGCCCTGACTCCTGCAGAGTACAGGACTATCACCTGTCCCTTAGGAAAACTGCTTCTAACATATGGGCTTTCCTGGTGGCTCAGATAGTAAAAAAAAATTTGTCTGCTATGTGAGAGACCTGGGTTCGATCCCTGGGTGGGGAAGATCCCTTGGAGAAGGAAATGGCAATCCAGTTCAGTATTCTTGCCTGGAGTATCTCACGGATAGAGAAGCTTGGTGGGCTATCGTCCCATAGGGTCACAAAGAGTCACGACTGAGCGACTAGCGGTTCCATCTATACAGAAGACAACAACCAAAGAAAGTCAAGTGAGATCATTTCTACTAAAAGCAGATAAAAGAAGAAACAGAACTTCCATTGTTTGGGCTCCAGATTGGCCTTTATCAACGCTTAAGTTGTCAATTTACTTGAAATGCTAATTTAGTACAATTTTTAAAAGAGACTTTTTTTTTTCATTAGCCTTTTTTAAATGTGCTACTTGGGAGTTGTCATCTCCTGATTGTTCTCTTTTGTTTTCTGATACTGATAGATGTAATTATCAAGGATACAACTTTTCCCAGCACCTCTGAAACTAAGACACCACTGTTAATCACCTATACTCCAATATAAAATAAGAAATTAAAAATAATAAAATCTATTTAAAACATAAGACATAAAACCATACTTCAACAGACCACGAAAAAAATTAATTTTTACCATCAAATTTTTAAGGTAATTTAAAAATAACCTTTAAAACATCCCTTATTATAATTGTAGACTCTTAAAAAAATATTTGAAAGACCTCTGTCTACCTGCCTCTCCCCTATGCACCATCTTTAAGTAAAGTAATTACAACCTCAAAGTGTTGGCCTTGGTGGGCTCATGTCCTTGAGGGTAAAGCCATTCCAGCTAGGCACAGCTGAGTAAGCCCAACTCAGCTTTTCTGCTACTTTTCCCTCATTGGTCAGGCTTTGCAGCTATAAAGAAGAGGCTGAAGTTCTTGTTGAAAGTGATAGTTACATGAACCCCTTTTCGGGTTGAAAATAAGAGACAGGGTGTAAGAAACGCTTTGAGCAACGTTCACCAGCCTCGTTACATTGTTGTAAGTCAATCTTTTAATAAATGGAGCTGTAAATGAAGCACAACACTCCAGGGATGCCCTGACTCCTGCAGAGTACAGGACTATCACCTGTCCCTTAGGAAAACTGCTTCTAACATATGGGCTTTCCTGGTGGCTCAGATAGTAAAAAAAAATTTGTCTGCTATGTGAGAGACCTGGGTTCGATCCCTGGGTGGGGAAGATCCCTTGGAGAAGGAAATGGCAATCCAGTTCAGTATTCTTGCCTGGAGTATCTCACGGATAGAGAAGCTTGGTGGGCTATCGTCCCATAGGGTCACAAAGAGTCACGACTGAGCGACTAGCGGTTCCATCTATACAGAAGACAACAACCAAAGAAAGTCAAGTGAGATCATTTCTACTAAAAGCAGATAAAAGAAGAAACAGAACTTCCATTGTTTGGGCTCCAGATTGGCCTTTATCAACGCTTAAGTTGTCAATTTACTTGAAATGCTAATTTAGTACAATTTTTAAAAGAGACTTTTTTTTTTCATTAGCCTTTTTTAAATGTGCTACTTGGGAGTGGGGTTGTCATCTCCTGATTGTTCTCTTTTGTTTTCTGATACTGATAGATGTAATTATCAAGGATACAACTTTTTCCCAGCACCTCATTATTTTTGATTGATTTTGAGAACAATTTAAATGTGCCTTTTTGACATTCTTGTTTTCAGAGATACTCTGGTTAAGGTACTCAGAGACTTTCAGAAAAGAGCATCTCATAAATTAAAAAAAAAATGATTAAGATCTCTAAAAATATATACTTTAAAAAGTCACATTATTCTGATTAAACTCCTTCCCTACTCAATCTATATTCCATTAGGACTTAGGTTTCACATTTAGCCTCATCAAATTAAACAAAAATACTTTGTAGTTGTAATTGCTTTGATTTTTTAAAAACAAAGCACTAAGGATATATATATATATATAAATCAATGAGTCTGTAGTAAACCTCCAAAAGAGAAAAGGAAAAAAGTCTCAGCTGCCACCATGGAAGAGACAATTATACGAATCTACTGTTCTGAGAATTGGTAATTAAAGGCCCAGAAGCACCCTGATTTTTCAGGAGGAAGTATAGTTCAGGCTTTTTTGATGAGGGAAAGCTTTTCTTTAACAAAGGCTGACAGTAAGTGATGACCAAATTAGAAACTTGCCATTGTGCAATGCAATAAAATGGCCCAGGATAATCATTAGAGTGTCAGAGGCTCAGTCATGTCTGCTTTTTGCAGCTCTATGGACTGCAGCCCTCCAGGCTCCTCTGTCCATGGGATTTCCCAGGCAAGAATACTGAAGTGGAGGCTTCCCTGGTGGTCCAGGGGGTAAAGAGTCCGCCTTGCAGTGCAAGGGGCACCAGTTCGATCCCTGGCATGGAAAGATCTCATATGCCTCGGAGCGGCTGGACCAATGTGTCCAATTATGAGCCAGCGCTCTGGAGTGCACGCGCCCAGAGCCAGTGCTCTGCGAGAAGAGGCCACTATGATGGGAGGCCCACACAGGCCAAAGAACAAAGATGGATGGAAATAAATAAATGAAAGACCAATAAAAGAGGCCAAAATTAAAAACAAAAAATGTGGCAAACTCTTCAGAAAAAAAAAAGAATACTGAAGTGGGTAGTCATTCCCTTCTCCGGGAATCTACCCAGGTCGCCTGCATTGCAGGAAGATTCTTTACCATCTGAGCCATCAGGGAAGCTCATTAATGGATGCTAAAACTATGAGGAGAAAGGTTATTCTGAGAGACAAAGTTTTCATCTTTTGATAACAACAAAGAGAAGGTGTATCTTCACAGTGGCTCATCTATCTGGTGGTACTTAATGTAATCAGACTATTAGCTTACAACTACTAACAGTGGACATTATCTCTCTCTCTCTCGTGTGATGCAGTATAAAGTATAATACATCATAATAAAGTATTCTTATCTAAAATGCATGTGTGTGTGAGTGCTAAGTCACTTCATTCATGTCCGTCTCCTTGCGACTTTATGGAATGTAGCCCGCCAGCCTCCTCTCCTCTTGGAGAGTCCATGGGATTCTCCAGGCAGGAACACTTACCATGCCCTCCTCCAGGGGAATCTTCCCATCCCAGAGACTGAACCCGTGTCTCTCAAGTCTCTTGCCCTGGCGGGCAGGCTCTTTATCACCAGTGCCACACGGAAGCCCCTACCTGAATTTAATCAAGTCTTTAGATGAAACATTCAGTTTTCAGGAAATGCAGGGAGAAAGGAACAAGTGTTTCTCTGTAGAAAAAAAAATTATACCTTCCTACAAATCCAGAATAGTCTTCAAAACAAATAAAAAATACATCAGGGCTATTATGTTCAAAAAGTGAATGTCTAAGGAGGAAAAAATTGGGAGAGGCTGTTCTCAAATGAATCAGAGAAAAGAGATAAGCAATAAATGGAGCATGATGTGAATGTAATGTGTGGTTTCTGATTTGGGGAGAAAACAACTATAGAAAGGTTTTGGGGAAACATGAATATCAGTTGGTTATTAGACAATATCGGGGGATTATGATATTAGCTTTCTCAGATGTGATCATGGTATTATGGCATGGGTAAATGTCCTTTTTATTAAGGGATACATACTGTACATTTAGACATATGAAGTTTGCAATTTACTTTCAAAAGATCCAGAAAAAAATATATAGCCACATATAGATAAATCAAATATGGCTAAATCTTAACAGTTATTAAATATAAGTGCATGCATGAACATTTTCATAAGAACAAATGGTAATAAATGGACAAGGTAATGCAGAATATGTGGTTTCATTAATGTTAAGCCCCATCCCCACCATTCACTTTACATTCCTATACTTGGAATATACTAAAAATAATTTGTGCTTAGTTATAAACAGCTTTGCAAACTTTTTTTTTTTATTGTTTGGAGGGATTTTTTCTTATTTTTTTTAACAAATCTAAAATAAAATGCTGAGACAGGAACCATTGCTGATATCCATTCCATGGCAAAGTAAGAATAGTTTCTTACAACTGAATCAATCATGGACTTTCAGGTGGCACTAGTGGTAAAGAACCCACCCGCCAATGCAGGAGACAGAAGTGTGGGTTAGATCCCTGGGTTGGGAAAATTCCCTGGAGGAGGACATGGCAACCTACTCTAGTACTTTTGGCTGGAGAGTCCCATGGACAGAGGAGCCTGGTGGCTACAGTCCATAAGGTCTCAAGGAGATGGACAATACTGAAGGAACTCAGCATGCATGCATACATAATAGAATTACGTTTTACAGTCTCTAAAAACTCATATGGGTGAAAATTCCTTGCAATAAAACTGAGGATAAAGGAGAGACTATTATTATCCTCATTCACAGATTAATTAAATGACAAGTCATGAAGGTTATGAATACCATAACCAAGGGCAAAATTCTATCCTGCCTCCTACCCACTGGGTTTGAACACAGTTTAAATTCTGATTATTTGCAGACAATTTTACAATTGCATTTTAGACGCATTTTGAAAGAAGGCTCTCCTTAGAACTGTTTATTGCTTCATGCTAGGGATTATGCTAAATTGCTTCAGTCGTGTCTGACTCTTTGCAACCCTGTGGACTGTAGCCCACCAGACTCCTTATGTGGGATTCTTCTGGAGTGGGTTGCAATGCCTTGCTCTAGGGGATCTTCCTGAGTCAGTGATCAAACCTGCGTCTTTTGTGTGTCCTGCATCAGCAGGTGGGTTCTTTACCACTAAGGCCACCTGGAAGGCCCATTTAGTGCTTTGGTTCCTGGCAATGCCAGGGATGGCATGACACTCAAGGAACCATTTCTAGCCACTTTCACCTTGGGCTCCCAGTCCAAGGCTCTTGACCAAGCTCCAGGAGGGCAGAGCTGGCTCCACCAAAGTCCCCCAGATGTTCTTCTGCTCTCAGTGTCTGAGGTTTCATTGTCATTTTTCAACTGTCTATTTATGTTTAGATTGGCATGAGCTGGCTCCATCCTTAGTTATAAACAGCTTTGCAAACTTTTTTTTTTTATTGTTTGGAGGGATTTTTTCTTATTTTTTTTAACAAATCTAAAATAAAATGCTGAGACAGGAACCATTGCTGATATCCATTCCATGGCAAAGTAAGAATAGTTTCTTACAACTGAATCAATCATGGACTTTCAGGTGGCACTAGTGGTAAAGAACCCACCCGCCAATGCAGGAGACAGAAGTGTGGGTTAGATCCCTGGGTTGGGAAAATTCCCTGGAGGAGGACATGGCAACCTACTCTAGTACTTTTGGCTGGAGAGTCCCATGGACAGAGGAGCCTGGTGGCTACAGTCCATAAGGTCTCAAGGAGATGGACAATACTGAAGGAACTCAGCATGCATGCATACATAATAGAATTACGTTTTACAGTCTCTAAAAACTCATATGGGTGAAAATTCCTTGCAATAAAACTGAGGATAAAGGAGAGACTATTATTATCCTCATTCACAGATTAATTAAATGACAAGTCATGAAGGTTATGAATACCATAACCAAGGGCAAAATTCTATCCTGCCTCCTACCCACTGGGTTTGAACACAGTTTAAATTCTGATTATTTGCAGACAATTTTACAATTGCATTTTAGACGCATTTTGAAAGAAGGCTCTCCTTAGAACTGTTTATTGCTTCATGCTAGGGATTATGCTAAATTGCTTCAGTCGTGTCTGACTCTTTGCAACCCTGTGGACTGTAGCCCACCAGACTCCTTATGTGGGATTCTTCTGGAGTGGGTTGCAATGCCTTGCTCTAGGGGATCTTCCTGAGTCAGTGATCAAACCTGCGTCTTTTGTGTGTCCTGCATCAGCAGGTGGGTTCTTTACCACTAAGGCCACCTGGAAGGCCCATTTAGTGCTTTGGTTCCTGGCAATGCCAGGGATGGCATGACACTCAAGGAACCATTTCTAGCCACTTTCACCTTGGGCTCCCAGTCCAAGGCTCTTGACCAAGGTCCAGGGAGGGCAGAGCTGGCTCCACCAAAGTCCCCCAGATGTTCTTCTGCTCTCAGTGTCTGAGGTTTCATTGTCATTTTTCAACTGTCTATTTATGTTTATTTCTCCTGCTCAATAATGAAAGAACAATTGCAGCCTGAGAGTTCAGGTATGCTTCCAATCCTAAAATGTTTCAATGTGCATTTCTTCAGTTCTATGTATCACTCACACACTTTCCTTTCACTTTCACTGAAACTCCTGGTGGACATAGCTTAGAGCCTCCCAGTTTATCCTCCAACTATCTTAGCCAGTTTCTCATGAGTATTTTAAAATTCGGCTTGTTCTCCCTGTTCCGATCTAGGTGATTTTCTCTGTACTTGAGTGAACTATTGCTTCTAACTTCATTGATATTCAGTCTAGAGTTTATCCTGTGCGCCAAAGCTTTTATTCCAATGACTATTTGTCATTTCTAATGTTTCTAATTTTAAACACAAGGGCTCTTAAAAAAATTCTACTTGGATTTGCTCCAAACTTTGTCATTCTTTTTAGTGAAAAACATACTTTCATTTATCTTTTTGAGCTTCTAAACATACTTATTTCAAAGTCTTTGTCAGACTGTTCCATATAATTAATTTCTTCTGGAGCACAATCTTGGTCTCATAACAGTTGGGTTTTATTTGTTTGTCTGCTTTACTACATGAATCTAATGAATCATTCACATATTTTGGAATCTTGGTTTGAAGCCCATTTTCAGGGAAAGGAATTTTTTTTTTTTTTTTTAATGTGTTCATGTCTCCCTTTCCAGTAGTTATACCATTGCTTCTACTTGGCCATTCAATCTACCAGACCAGGCTAGGTCACACAGGGGCATTTCCTGTGTATCTCTTGTGCTACAGGGACAAGAAAGGTCCAGCATACAGCTAATTGTTTTAAGTCACAAACTACATCTCCCTTCCTACCCCTTTAATTCTCCAGCTCAAAAGCCTACGATTCATGCATTAATCAACAAGATTCTTTCTTCTAGCTTCCCATCATGAACAACGAATTTTCTCCCCAGGCCTTGTTTTAAAAAGTAGCTGGTTTGGCTTTGTCCCATAGATAATTAGGACCCTAGTTAACCTTTTTATTTCAGGACTAGAGTCCAGAAAACACCCTGGCTTCACCCATGGTAACTACTTGGTGTTGAAATTTGGTTCTCAGATCTCAAAGATAGATGATTGTTTTGAATTTGACTAAATCCATTTGGTTTTCCACCTTTCTATTTTGTCTATTACTGGTATATGTTCTGATCACCAAAGCATGAAGTTACAGAGTCATCTTTCAAGGACATTTCACAGCCCCTCTATGACACTATTCCAAACTTTGGCAGTGGCTATCATGGAAGAATTGGTCTCAGACTCAGTTGGAACCTCCTGAAGTTAAGATATGCCCAATGACACTATAAAACCCATTCCAAATACACCCAGCAGTCTTAGTAGGAAAGCAACTTTAGGATCCTCTTTCTGCAATTAGTTTACTATGCAGTGGCTTCATCATTTAGCTGTGCGACAAATCATTTAATGGCCCGCGTCTTAGTTTCCTTCCCTATAAATTAAAAATAATAAAGCTCATATTTAGAGTTGATGTGAGTTGATATGAGAAGCAAGTAAGAACTTCATAAAAGTGCTTAGTGCCGTGCCTACCATGCAGCATGTCTGCATGAAATAGCAACTACCTTTATTACTCTTTACTTGACAGGTTATTATGGGGATGGAATGGAATACCTGATGAACTGCGCGGCACAACAAAGTTGCTGTCAAAGATTATTTTTCATTCTTTTATGTGGACTTGAAAACCCTATTAAAATTTTTTAGGGCTTTCCTGGTGCCTCTGTGGTAAAGAATCCACCTGTCAATGCAGGAGACATGGGTTCCATATCTGATCTGGAAAGATCCCACAGAGTAAGTAAACCCATTTGCCACAACTATTGACCCTGAGCTTTAGTGTTCAACAGCCACAACTACTCAGCCTTTGTGTCGCAAGGGCTTCACGCCCTAGACCCCATGCTCGGCAACAAGAGAAGTCATGCAATGGGATGCCCATGCACTGCAACTAGAGACTAGCCCCACTTGCTGCAAGTGAGACTCAGTACAGCCAATAAAGAAATAAACAAAAATTTTTAAAAATTGACTTTAAACTAGAATCTGGTAATTTATTGTATGGCTATTAGCACGGGTCAAATGTTTATTAAATAACATTTTAGAAATTAATAGCAGGAAGAATATCACAGGTTTGTGACAGAGTTGTGGGGTGGGAAGAAAGAGGAAGGTAGAACATGTAAGAAAAGGTTCAACCTCACTTGTAAAAAAAAAAAAAAAAAGACCTATTTTTAAGGACTATAGCAATATCCATTACCACTCCAACAACAAATGTATTAATTACACGTAAGACATATATTTAAGATCAGTGGCAGTGTTACTTGGCAGTATTTTGTTGGCAAGTAAATGGATATTATATGTGAGTGACTATAATGCACCTACAGCTTTCCACAAACATTTAATACTTCAGGCATCTCACTAGTTTAGTTTGGTCATTTTTCAAGTAATTCTGAATTTGTGTAAAAATAAGTCACTGAACAGAGAGAAAAAAATGGGTAAAATGAAATGAAAGTTACTAATGAGGAAAGTCTCAACCAAATAATTAATTTTAAAATGCCAGTATTAATTTTTTATTGTGTGTTCGTATAGTAGTTAAAAGGAAGACATTATAGTCTTACAGATGTAGTTAATGTCTAGATGTTAAAGACCATATAACACTTTATACAATGTCTGATATGTGCTAAGAGCTCAACAACCAAGAGATATGAAACAAGATTCCTAAACTCAAGGAAAAAAGAACACACCCAAAGATTAAACTGTTATAAGGATTTTGCCCACTTAACATGGCAAAGCACTTCAGGACCATGTACCGGTCCCTTTGCCAGTGTTTGGCAAAGAGAAGACAATGAACACATACCAGGTAGGAAAGGGTTAATAGAGTCTATGAGAGTTGGGGAAAAGCTCTCTAAAAGAGAAAAGACTTGACCTAAAGTCTAAAATGGAAATAACTTCCTTGAGTTACAAAAATGCCTACTACATGCCAAGGAAGTTGCTCGCAAACTGGTGGAATCAGAAAGGTAATTCAAACAGAGTAACGACTAAAGAAGACTGCTCTGGACAGGAAAAGAGAGAGGCACTGACCCAGTCAGAAAGAATACAGAAAGAGTTTTCTTTTAAATGAAAAAAGGAATATTAAAATTTATAGAGAAATTTTGCACAGACACATGTGGTACAGGAAAAAAACTATCTAAGAATATTTATTTTATAAATAAAGTCCAAAACTGCATGAAGATATAAATTTAAGCTATTACTAACTTTGAAATCAAGAGGTAAAATCAATTCAGTTTTTCTTGGGTTCTCTTTGAATATTAGATAAAACAGAATTAAAATACTTTATTTTCAAAGGTATCATCAACAGACAAAAAAACAGGGAATAATTAAATTGACAAAATAAATCCAACAGGTTTTTCTTAAATTCCATGAATTATACCAAAATTTTTTCATAGAAGGAATTTATTAATTGAAAGTTCATGAAGAATTGTTTTTATTTTAAGTTTAAAATGAAATGTCTCCTAAGAAGTTTTCCCTAAATTTGCCTTTTTATGTTCTTGAACTTGATGTCTAACATTACTGAAACTGAATTTAAGCCTAATTTAAGCCTAAATGACTTAAAACTGAATTTAAGCCTAAATTTCTATTGGAGAGAGATGTCTTACTAGGCTTACTTATTCACTCTAATTCTCAGCATTCTCATGATTCAGAAACCTGGAGTCTCTTCCAAGGGACCTGGCTTATCTCCTTTACTAAGAGATCTTCATCTAGAAGGTTTTATTTAATGTTACAGATTCAATCGCAGTTTACTTCTTTGCCATTGTAAATTTACCCGAATCAGTCTCCTATGTGCTGTGTGCTGTGCTAAGTTGCTTCAGTCGTGTATGACTCTTTGTGACCCTATAGACCATAGCCCACTGGGACCGTAGACCATCCTCTGTCCATGGGATTCTCCAGGCAAGAATACTGGAGTGGGTTGCCATGCCATCCTCTAGGGTATCTCCCTGACCCAGAGATCGAACCAGAGTCTCTCGTGTTTCCTGCATTGACTGGCAGGTTCTTTACAACTAGTGCTACCTGGAAGCCCCTAATCTCATATAATGTTATAGGAGACATTATAGGAGATAATGTCTTCATGTTATCCATAAAATGAACAGTCACTGAATTTTGTTCACTGACTGTCCTATGGACAATCTTAAAAGACAGTGCACATTCATCACCTTCATTCCTAAGGTTCTACTTAGGACTTGTCTGTTTCTGCTTGCAAAGCTCTCTTCTGCCTTATACAGCACCAGAAAACAGTGAAGTAGAAGCTGAACAACACAAACTAGATTATTGTAGTAAAGGTTATACAAAAAAAAAAGAAACACCATTTGCATTGGTTCTTTTTGCGTTAGGGAACTTGGCCCTAGATGAGATGGTTAGACAGCATCACTGACTCAATGGACATGTGTTTAAACAAACTCTGGGAGAGTCAAAGGGAAGCCTGACGTGCTACAGTTCACAGGGGTCACAAGAGAGTCCAACACAACTTAGCGAATGAACAACAACCCTTGACTATAATATTTTGCAAGATCCTAGTAGAGAGGGATTTATGATTCACAGTAATTAACTTCTTATACTGACCTGCAATCATTCATATCATTCAAAAAAGCCAAAAAGTGGGGAGTGGGGAAATCGTAGTTTAAATAATGAGTCTTTTATAAACACAAATTTGAGGAGGAAAAGAGGTCAAATTCTTGCTTTACACCAAAGTAGGGCCTATTTTCCTTGTGAGTTATCCCAACCATATACAGCTGGTTTTCACCTTAAAGACCTGAAACATCCTTTCTGTCCATCCTTTCTGTCTCACCACTGCTAAATGAACATGTGTGTCTGTAAATACTGAGGATATTCAGTTGAAGAGATGGAGAAATAGGAACATTAGGTACGATATTTTAGCACCACTGCATTGCCCCATTTGCCCACAGAGATCCAACCTCACAGGCTGGTAATTACAATTCAAAATCCCACCACAATGAGAAAGTTTTGAGAGAGAGAAAAAATGATTTTAAGATTCATGAAAACATTTTCTTAAGTATGTAACTTCTGCCCTAAAAACAAGCTGAGAATGTAGAGGGGTTTGTGAACATTATATGAGTACGATTTACTAGAGATTTGTCATAAATATCAAAAGGCTGACACAGAGAGGAGTTTTATTTCATATTAAATCATAAAAGTTTCCTCTCAATTCTCTTAGAATTCATTACAGACTGTATCGGAATTATTTCAATAAAACTGATTTATCCTTAAAGTGCTGTAGGGGTAGGGAGAGGGCTCTGTCTTATCCATCTTGTGTTAATTCAATACACAACCTAAATATTTACCCACAGTTAATTAATGTGTGAAGGAGTCAACCTGTACACTGTAAAATTTAAAAAATATATTTTTTGCTTCCTTCCACTCCTCTTTAGATGAAGGCTCCCATGGAGTCAAAGTGAGTCTCCTTTGTCTAGATTCCTAATCTATCCTTCCAGCTATTCATCTGTAAAAAGGATATTGCACAAACTGGCAGTCTGTGCTTTGTCTAATAAACATGCCCCCTCTTACCTGGGTTGTGTCAGTTACCCTTGTGCGCCCTCATCACCTGGTCCCTCATCACTCTCATTCAGTCGAGATACCCTACCTCATGCCCTCCTACTCTCAGTCATTTCTTTTTCTCTTCTGCTTCTCTCTTCCTCCCTATTTTCATCGTGGGTTCTGCCTTCTTTCGTCCATCCCTTCCACTTCAACAGCTTTCCTACTGAAGCATGTCACACCACCCTGTTCTTCTCCTTCAGATTGCTTCTAAAATCCCACCTGCTCCAGAAAGATTGTTAGCAATTACACCCACACAGCACTGTGGGGGGTTACCTTTTTATTCTTGCGGTTTGTACTGTTCAACAGTGAGTTTTTGAGGATAGAGGTTCACTCCCTTGACCTTACCTATGACAATGGCTATACATGTTTCAGTGGCGGGGGTCTTTTAACCCCTTGATTTAATTGAAATTATTTGGATTTCTTAAATTCCTCCTCATTCATCATTTCAAAAATATCTTTTAGAAAGAGAATAAAATGTCCCTCTACGATTCATGTTTTCAAAGATACTAGCACACGCCTATATAGAACACTGGAGATTCTGAGAACTGAAAGGAAAGTGAACGTCTGTTTCAACTTCCTCTTCATAGACAATCAAAGTAAGATCCCGAGAGAGATGAAGTGTCCTTGTCTGTGGCTCACAGAAAGTGACTCACAGAAAGCTCCAGGAAACTGAGAACTCCAGGTCACCATGAATACACCCACATTTATATAGTGGGGGGTGCACATTTACAAAAAGGAACTGGGAGCTACTGCCATGTTGGTTTCTCCATCCTGCCTGAAGCTCACATTGTCTCCTCCTGGCTAGAGGACAGAGAATCAACAAGCTCACTGTGTCTCCTTCCGGCTATAAGATGGGCTCCATGCCCACCTCTTCACTGCCAGTTCTTTCTACTACCTGCTGCCTTCTTCAGGGGTTCTTATTTCTCAGTGCCAACTTTTAGTTTAGAATTTACTGTATTATGCTCAGAGCAACAACTATTCACATTATATTCTAAGCTTTCCTCTTACTGAAGGAACCAAGCCTTTTTTCTACCAGTCTACTCTACCAGTCTATCATGTAGCACACTTCCTGGGATGGAGCATTTATCAAAGAGTGTCTGAACCACACAGAAGTGAACTGATTTGGGCTTTCATAAGTTCACTCAAGGGTAAGTGTCTTCATAGACATTTACTGGAGGAAATCAGATTGCTGCCACCCAAATACCTATATTCTGCATGATACAACCAGAAAAGACCCAGCCTTCCTATAGATGATCTCAGAAAATTAATCTGTGAACCTGAAAAAACCTCTACATAATTATTATTGATTTGTTATTGTTCAGTCACTAATTCGTGTCTGACTGTGCAACCACATGGGCTGCAACAGGCTGGGCTCCCTTGTCCTCCACTGTCTCCCAGAGTTTGCTCAAATTCACGTCTACTGAGTCAGTGATGCCATTTAACCATCTCCTCCTCCACTGCCCCCTTCTCCTTCTGCCTTTGATCGTTCCCAGCATCAGGGTCTTTTCCAATGAGTCATCTCTTCGCATCAAGTGTCCAAAGTAGTGGAGCTTCAGCTCCAGCATCAGTCTTTCCAATGAATACTCAGGATGAATTTCCTTTAGGATTGACTGGCTTAATCTCCTTGCTGCCCAAGTGCCTCTCAAGATTCTTCTCCAGTACCATAATTTGAAAACATCAGTTCTTTGGTGCTCAGCCTTCTTTACGGTCCAACTCTGACATCCATAAACGACTACTGGAAAACCCATGTTTTCTACATGGGTCAAACCCACGTTTGACTACATGGATTTTTGTTGGCAAAGTAGTGTCTCTGCCTTTTAATACGTTGTCTAGGTTTGTCATATCCTTCCTGATAATATATCTTACAAACCAAGGCATTTTCCACATGAAAAATGTTCCAAAATATAAGCTGAGAAAGTATTGGGACCCTTTGACAATAGAGCTTCTATTCCTTGAGAACATTGCTCCACAGTATAGAATATAAGGGGCAACATTAACAAAAGATATAAATATGAAATTTGACATTTTTTATAGAATACCTGCAAGGCAAGCACTGTAATTTATTTTAGATGTTCTTTAAAAGCCCAGGTGATAAGTCATTCTTTTTTTGTTACTTTTTTTTTTTTTAATTTTTGGCCTCTTTTGTTGGTTTATTTATTTATTTTCATCAGTCTTTATTCTTCAACCTGTGTGGGCCTCCCATTGTCGTGGCCTCTCTCATTGCAGAGCACCAGCTCTGGGCGAATGCACTCCAGAGTGCTGGCTTGTAATTAGACACACTGGTCCAGCCACTACGTGGCACGTGGGATTTCCGGGCCAGGGATCAAACCAGTGCCCCTTGCACTGCAAAGTGGACTATCCACTCACTGGATCACCAGGGAAGTCCATCAGTCATTCTTTTAAAAGACATTTTGTAATTTCATTGTGAACATCCTTAGTAGGCATTTGAGAATATTCCTTTTTCCAATTCTGTCAGCTCCTCACCCTCTTAATACATAAATGATTCACTGTATGAAGGTATATCTTCTTTTTGAAGGTTTAATTCTTCAAAATTTTTTATTTATTGATTTATTTTGGCTGTGCTGGGTCTTGGTGGCTTTTAGTTGCAGTATGTGAGCTTCCCATTGTGGTGGCTTCCCTTAGTTCAGAGCAGAGACCCTAGTGGAGCTTTTCCAGCCATAAATTCAGGGTTGATTTCCTTTAGGATTGACTGGCTTAATCTCCTTGCTGTCCAAGGGACTCTCAAGGGTCTTTTCCAGCAGCACAGTTTGAAAGCATCAGTTCTTCAGTGCTCAACCTTATTTACGGTCCAACTCTCACACCCATAAACGACTACTGGAAAACCCATGTTTTCTACATGGGTCAAACCCACGTTTGACTACATGGATTTTTGTTGGCAAAGTAGTGTCTCTGCCTTTTAATACGTTGTCTAGGTTTGTCATATCCTTCCTGATAATATATCTTACAAACCAAGGCATTTTCCACATGAAAAATGTTCCAAAATATAAGCTGAGAAAGTATTGGGACCCTTTGACAATAGAGCTTCTATTCCTTGAGAACATTGCTCCACAGTATAGAATATAAGGGGCAACATTAACAAAAGATATAAATATGAAATTTGACATTTTTTATAGAATACCTGCAAGGCAAGCACTGTAATTTATTTTAGATGTTCTTTAAAAGCCCAGGTGATAAGTCATTCTTTTTTTGTTACTTTTTTTTTTTTTAATTTTTGGCCTCTTTTGTTGGTTTATTTATTTATTTTCATCAGTCTTTATTCTTCAACCTGTGTGGGCCTCCCATTGTCGTGGCCTCTCTCATTGCAGAGCACCAGCTCTGGGCGAATGCACTCCAGAGTGCTGGCTTGTAATTAGACACACTGGTCCAGCCACTACGTGGCACGTGGGATTTCCCCGGGCCAGGGATCAAACCAGTGCCCCTTGCACTGCAAAGTGGACTATCCACTCACTGGATCACCAGGGAAGTCCATCAGTCATTCTTTTAAAAGACATTTTGTAATTTCATTGTGAACATCCTTAGTAGGCATTTGAGAATATTCCTTTTTCCAATTCTGTCAGCTCCTCACCCTCTTAATACATAAATGATTCACTGTATGAAGGTATATCTTCTTTTTGAAGGTTTAATTCTTCAAAATTTTTTATTTATTGATTTATTTTTGGCTGTGCTGGGTCTTGGTGGCTGTGTAAACTTTTCTCTAGTTGCAGTATGTGAGCTTCCCATTGTGGTGGCTTCCCTTAGTTCAGAGCAGAGACCCTAGACAGCTCGTGGGCTTCAGTAGTTGCATCTCCCAGGCTCTAGAGCACAGTCTCAATAGTTGAGGCACACAGGCTTAGTCACCCCACGGCACGTAGGATCTCCCTGGATCAGGGGTCGAACCCATGTCTCCTGAGTGGGCAGGCGGATTCTTTACCACTGAATCACCAGGGAAGCCCTGGTTTAATTCTTTGCCAAGAGAAACAGGCCACACTACCTATGATGTTTGCCACTGTGTGCTCAGTGCCTGTGTACAAGGCTGGTCACGTGTCTGAAACTCAGCAGTTGTTGAATGAATGAATGAACTAGACGCAAATTAGTATCAGCAGTTTGGGAATGTCTGTTCTGGAATAATTTAGATGTGTATAACAAAATCAAATCAATCCAGATGCAATTATGGTGCTAAAAGGATCTGTCCTCCACCAAAACGACTTCAATTTTCCAATCTGAGTGGATCCAGACTAGGTTTTCAGTCTGGTTTCAACTGCCAGGTTTTCAGCTATTTTATTTGGTCATTTAGTTCTCCACTCTTCTTTCCACCCAACCTCCCTTTCTGAATTCTTCTGTTCTTCCTCTTGCTTTTCCTTAAAAAATGATCTTTATTAAACATGGGGTCGCTATTCAAAATTAAATTTGTATTTCTGGACATTTCTTTATCATGAACTTTTATGAAATCAGAAGGCTCACCTCTGCTTCCTTACTGTAAGCCACACTTAGAAAACACACAAGATAGTCCTTAGATTCCTCTCAACGGGAATATATTAACATCAGACTTTGTCTAGCTAGGTTTATCAATGACACTTTGATTTCTAAATCATAGTTTTTTCCTTCAAATATCTCTCAATCACTTTAGTCATTTTTAAAATACAGTACTGTATTACAAAAATAAATCAAGAGGTTAGGCCTCTAAATGACAAATCTTGTCCAAGAACAAAAAACAAAAGCAAAAATGTCACCCCTTTTCTTTCTCCAGAATGTATTAAATATATTTTATCCCTGAAGAACAGGGCCAGTAGGTTTTAGGCAAACAAATAATAATTCTTGAAAATTAATCGCCTCTCAAACTACTCACTTGATTCTTTTTCAATTTTATTTGCATTTATTTTTTGCGGCCTTTACTCCTGGGCCACCGGTTTTTGTTTCTTCAGTTTCTTCTGGGATATCTTTTTATTCTATGCAACCTCCTCTTCTGGTTTAAGAACGATCTGTTCTTTTTCTGTAAGGATCATCTCAATGTGGCAAGGACAGCTCATGTGTGGGTTGATCCAACAATGAGCTCTGTAAGTTCTGTTCTGTGTCTTGGTGCCTTTGTTCACCTGGATGTGCTCAATGACCAGAGAATCTACATCTTAGCCCTTAAGTTCAGCATTGTTCTGCATTTTTGAGCAGGATGCAGTCAAAATTCAGCACTCTTTTTGGGCCACTGACCCTGTGTCCAGTCCCACTGTTTGGCCTATGCACACCTACTAATTCTACCATTATAACAATGAAATGTCACACACTGCTTCTTTAGAGAGACATTCTTTAGATATTTGGTGGCTTTTTGGACATGCATACCCTTTATGGCCTGGAGAGTTTCACAAATGTTCTTAAAGTGAACACGAAGATTTGAACCTCTTGGTGCGCATGATTTTGTGGCGTTTTCTGGGACAAGTGAATAGAGCACCATTTTTAGAGGTCACCTCAGGCTGCTTAACAGAAAAGCTACTTTCTTTTTTATTAAACTTTTAATTTTGAATTGGATAGCTGAGTAACAGTGCTGTGATAATTTTCACTTGCTTCCTAAGCTTAGGAGAAAGTGCTTTCTCCTGGTACTCACTTACTATGCCTTTCATTCACAATTTTTAATTTCCTTAGAAATTATTTCCCTAAGATTTTTCTGTTGCTCTCCTGTTCTCCATGATGTCTTTCAATCCAATAATACTATTGGACATTTTTTTATTTCTTATTCATAATTACTTTTTCCATATATATATATACTCATTTATTTACATGTTTTTCTACCTTTTATATTTATTGTTGCCTGATGCTTTCTCTGACTTATATTTTATTTGTGGTTTTTACACTCTCTTTGTTCCTTAGATTTCATTGTTTCTAGATTAGTTCTAACATTTGACTATGCTTTTCTACGTAATTAACTTTGTGGCCATAGAATACCTGGTTTCGAGGCATTTTGACCCAATAATCCATAGTCTTAGCATTAGATAAAATTATTCTAGATTATAATAATAAATTATTGCTTTTGCAATATAATGTTTAACAGAACAAAGTTAATCATTTGCCTTGATATGAGAATTTCTTTTTTACAGGCTTTCACCTGTACTCAATCACTTAATGATAGGAAGTACACAGTCTGTTACATACTTAGGAGTAGTCTTATGTTCTTATGAGACATATTTTATATATAAATTATGTGAATGTGTGTGTGCCTACATAGACATATGTGCAGACCTACAGAGAGATATTACATCAATGATGTACCATATGCAACATTTGTCAGGCGCTTCATGTTTACCAAGAACTTTCATACAAACATGATCTGCTCTTCACAATTACCCTTTAAAGGAGGCAAAATATGGATTATGCCCATGTTAGCAATGAAGACTATACAGATGGTTCTGTCAACAGTTATTTGAACTCAGTTTTTTTCTAAGTACCATATTTTCTTCTACCACATTATATGGCATATGCTAAAATTCTCCGTACCCATAGAGGAATCTTTGAATAACAAAACATGTTCAGACTCAGTTGAAGGCTTGCTTGTGCAGTATAATGTTTAACAAAATTAATCATTTGCCTTGATATGATGATTTTTTTTTTACAGGATTTCACTTGCCACTCAATTATTTTAATGATAGGAATTGGAGAGTCTGTTACATACTTAGGAGAAGTCTTATGTTTTATTTATGTGTGGTTCTACCAGCCTTTGTCATCTTTAGTTCTTGGAGAAATGATTCCTTCTTTGTTTCTTTTTTCCATTTATTTTGATCACCAGCTTTCAATTATTTACAAGTGTTGATGAAGAACCTATGATGTTTCTCAGGAGAGTTACATACTCCTGAGAAACACGGAGGGTAACAAGTCAGCCTCGCCTCCACTCCGCACTTTGGCTCCTTATTGCTGCAGCCATGACCACTCTATGCTAGTCCTAAGGCTGCCAGGCATTCTTCTGCCTTAAGACTTTACTTGAAAGTTCTTTCCACTTTGCTCTTGACACCAATATCTGCAAAGCTAACTCCTGCCTGTTCATTTGCTATCTTCTCTGAACTACATGAGTGCTTCACTAGTACTTCTACTAAGGCACACAATCCATTCTACTTTATACTATATTTATTGCTATACATTAATTTTCTTTGGTAAACTATAAGCCCTTAGGGGACTATACTAGAAAGACATGTATTCAAATAACCATATTCGTATAATGCTCATACTCGTCGCAAACCTGAGAGCCTAATGCTTTGTACATAGCAGGAAATGAATAAATTTGTTATCTTAAGTTGAAGTACCAAATGGAGAATAAAAAGTTAATACTCTAGGTTAATGTTCCCCAAAGTGTGAGATACGCACCACCTAAACTTATAAAGCCTGGATACTGCTCTTTCTCGTGTCGGCCTTTTGCCAACAAAAGTCCGTATAGTTAAAAATATGGTGTGATATGGATGTGAGAGTTGGACCATAAAGGCTGTGTGCTGAGGAACTGGTGCCTTTGAACTGTGGTATTGGAGAAAGCTCTTGAGAGTCCCTTGGACTGAAAGGAGATCAAACCTGTCAAACCTAAAGGAAATCAACCCTGAATATTCATTGGAATGACTGAGGCTGAGGCTTAAACTCCAATCCTTCAGCCACCTGATGCGAAGAGTAACTCATTGGAAAATACCCTGATGCGGGGAAACACAGAACGAAGAAGGAGAAGGGGATGATAGAGGATGATATGGTTGGATGGCACCACTGAGTCAATGGACATGAATTTGAGCAAGTTCCGGGAGCTGGTGAAGGAAAGGGAAGCCTGGCATGCTGCAGTTCATGGGGTTGCAAAGAGTCAGACATGACTGAGCGACTGAACTAAACTGAACTGCTTTTTCTAATTACGCAAAGGAAAAGAGTCTCAGCAAGATGATGATATGTCTTAGTACCTCTACAGACTTTGATAAACTTACTTGTAACAATGAAAGAACAAGTTTCAGGCTTTCAAACCTTTACAGGTATGAGTACATAGCTAGAATTTTTAAAATGTTGTTTTGTATTCATTGTATTACTTCTATATTTATGACAAATGATACTGATTGCCTTGTCATGGTTCTGATGATTTAACTTTTTAAGTTAAATATTAAATGCTTGCAAAGAATATGTATAAGTATATTATAACATAGAGTAACTAGCAAACACCCGTGTGTCCAACTTACCTTCCTGTGTAGTCTTCCCACACCATTAATGATTCTGTCTGAACCTGAATCTCCCATGTTACTAATGAGGACTAGTATTTTCACATTTTTACTGGATCTTCCTATTTCCTGTCTGTGAAATGCCTGTTCATGTTAATTTCATTATTTTCTACTCAGTCCTGTAGGATTCTTTGGGATCCCATGGATTGTAACCTGCTAGGCTCCTATGTCCATTGAATTCTCTAGGCGAGAATACCAGACTGGGTAGCCTTCTGCAGGGTGTCTTCCTGATCCAGGGACCAAACCCAGTCTCCATCCTAATCACTGCAGATTAATTCTAAATTGACTACCGAGTAGGACAAAAGTTACCCTGCCTGCTCCTTTTCTTTAAGAGTAACTTGGCTATTCTTGACCTTTTGTCCTTTTGTAAATACTGGAAAAGCCCCTGATGCTGGGAAAAATAGAAGGCAAAAGGAGAATGGGGACAATAAAGGACAAGATGGTTGGAGGGCATCAATCATACCACAACACAACAGATATGAGTTTGAGCCAGGAGATGGTGAAGGACTTGGAAGCCAGGCTTGTCACAGCACATGTGGTCACAAAGAGTTGGACACAACCGAGGGACTGAACTGAAATATTTTTTAAACTGCTAGTGAGTTCCAAAATATTAAAATATGTAAAAAAAAAAAAAAAAAAACCCACATTTTAAAACCTATTGAAAATTTCAGTGGAATAGCTATAAGTTCATAGATCAAATCAGGGATAATTGACAGCTTACCTTACCAGTATTGAGTCTCCTTTTTTTTTTTTTTAATTTTTCTTTTTAAAATTTTGGTCTCTTTTACTGGTTTTCCATTCATTTATTTTTCATTCATCTTTATCGTTTGGCCTGTGTGGGCCTCCCATTGCAGTGGCCTCCCTCATTGCAGAGCACTGGTTCGCAATTGGACACAACGGCCCAGCTGCTCCATTGTATGTGGGGTCTTCCCAGGACAGGGATTGAACCAGTGCCCTTTGCACTACAAGGTGGGCTCTTTACCCACTGGACCTCGAGAGAAGCCTGACTCTTCTATTTTTGAACAAGCTTAATCCATTAATTTATTTAGGTATTTTAAATATCTTTTAATAATTTTATCATTTTCTCCATAGTCTTAAACATCTTATAAGATTTATTTCTAAATACTTATTTTTGTGCTTATTATAAATGGAATTATTTGAAAATGCTTATTTTCTAACTTTTTGGTGATAAATAAAAATCTAATTTGTCGGATTTGATTGGTACCCAGCAGCTTGACTAAAGTATTATTACAATAATTTGTCTTTATATTTTTAAATTTTGCTTTATATCCAAACATATGACCGTCAAATGACATTTTAATTTGGATCTTTTCCATTTTAGTGCTACCTGCTACTTTTTACTAGTAAATTCATTTATATTTTATCTTATATATTGATGGATAAATCACCCAGGAGGCTTTATTAGTGACTTTATCATAAAAATAATAATTGCATTAAAATTTCTCCACTAATCATGATGCTTCCTGAAAGATATTTTAAACAGTCTTTATTAGGGTAAGGACTAATTAAGAGCTTCCTAATTAAGGGTTCTTTTTTAAATCACCAAAGTATGTTGAATTTAGTTGTTCTTTTTTGCAACTCTTGAGGTAAACATATAATTTAGTTCCTTTAAACTGCTAATGTTTAAAATTTAATTAATTACTTTCCTGAGATTGAACCCACCTTGTATTCTTGTGATAAAATCATTTTGTGCATGCCTGCTCAGTCATGTCTGATTCTTTACGACTCCATGGACTACAGTCTTCCAGGTTCCTCTGGCCATAGAAATTTTGGGGAAAGAATACAGGAGTGGGTTGCCATTTCCTGCTCCAGGGGATCTTCCCAACCTGGGGATCAAACCTATGCATCTTGTGTCTCCTGCACTGGCAGGCAGATTATTTACCACTGGCGCTGATTAGGAACCCACAATCATTTTAGTTATAGTATAAAATCTTTCTGTTTAAACATAGTGAATTTAATTTGTTTATATTAAAATTTAAAATACAAAATCATGAATAAAACTGGCCTAAAATTTCCTTTTTCTATTTTTATCTGCTTTAGATATCAAGATTATACTAGATTCATTAAATGAACAGTGTTCCCTCTTTTTGTACTTCCTGGCACAGTTTTGGAATTATGTGTATGTTCTGGTATTTTCTTTGTGGGAAGGTTTTCAACAGTTTATTAACTCTTTAATATTGATAGAATCATTCTACTTCCTTTATTTTTTTAATATATTATTCTGAGACTGTTCCCATATAATTAAAACAATCCAGTTATTAGCATAAAGTTCTTCATAGTATCACCTTACTGTCCTTTATTTTACGTGTTTTTAGTACATTTTGCAAAATTTTAATTGAGAAATAACATTCATATAGTAAACTGCTATAACCTTAAGTATTTTGTCTGACTTATGAAATTTTACAATGGTGTGTAATTACAACACAGAGACCTAGAGATGAAACATTTTTTAGCAATCAGAAGAATCCTTTCTGCCCTTTCTCAATTGATACTATGCCAAAGGTAACTATTCTGACTTCAATCATCAGAAACTAGTTTTTCCCATTCTTAAATTTTATATGAATAGAGTTCTACATTAAGATGTGTCTGTTATTTTATTTTTTCACCATTTTGGATATAAGTCATCCAGGCTGTTACACAGCAGTGGTTCCTTCTTCTTTATTTGCATGTAGTATTCCATCATATGAATGAAATAAATACACATCAATGTATTTATTTGATACTTCGATTGACTCCAGATTAAAGCTTCCATGCAAAAGCTACTATGAGTATTCTTCTCTATTACTTGTTAAATATATGCATTTATTTCTCTTAGACATAAGCCTAGAAATAGACTTGGTGAGTCATAGAGTAAGCTAGTAGTCAACTCTGGCATATACTGCCCAACAGCTTTTTGAAGCAGTTATATAAACTTATAGTCCCATCAGTAAAGTAAGAGCATTCCGATTACTCATCATTCTTGAAAACAGTAATTCATGTATTCTTTTTTATTTCAGTTATTCTGATACACGCAGTGGTTCCCCAACTATCTTTTTAACTTTTGCACATATGAAGTTATGGCTCCCGTTTCATTATTCACATTATTATTCTTGTTGCTTTAATTTGATTAATCTCAGCAGAAGTTCCAAACTTTGTTACAGTCTTTTCCAAAAATTAATGTTTTACTTTGTTGGCCTCTTTGTGTTTTATATTTCATTCCTTAGCTTTACTGTATTCTTCATTTCTACTTTTTCATGGGTTTATTCTCTTGTTACAATGTCTCAAGTTTGATGTTTATCTCATTGCTATCAAGCTTTTTTAAAATTTCTAATATGTATTCATATGCTTTAATAACTTTCCCTCTCAATATGACTATATCTTAAATCTTACAAGTTTTAAGATATAGTTATCTTTCAGTTTGAAGTGTTTCTAACTGGTATTTTCTTTGTCCCTTTGGTAGTTAAATTTGGAAATGTATAGGGTTTTAAAAATATCTTTCTTTAAATGTATTTGCTTTGTAGTCAGAAGATCCTAAACTTTTAAATATGCTGAGAATTATGATAGGAAGGGAGTGAAAGACAGTTCGCTTACAAGGATAAGACTTGGACTGGAGACAGAATGCAGAAGATGCAAATAGAAGAGAAACTACAGCACCTGCCCAGTGACTGACTCAAAAGGTTTGGAGACCAGACAAGATCTAGGAGATGCACGCAAAGCTTCAGACCAGGATAACTAGGGGAGTGATGGAACACAGACAAAACCTGGCGAGAAAAAATAACATTTGATTTGATCAAATGGCTACACACTGTTCAACTGGTAAGGTCAAACAGGTAGCTGAGAATCTATGATGGGACTGAACAAGAGGTTGCAAGCTGCAATTTGATATTTTAGTCATCTGTATGGATGGGATAATAAGTCAGTAATAGGAAATGAGGGTAAAAGAAGAGAAAAAACACATTTAAAATAGAACCCTTAGAAGCATGTGCATGTAAAGGTGAAAAAAATATAAAAAATAAGGGAACTGGCTATTTAGATTTTTTAAAAGCCATAAAAGCTCTTACATTTCTAGAAACAGAAAGTACAATGGAAAATTGCATCTGTATTATGTGGCGGGGGAGAGCATACAGTAATAAGAGATCCAGAATGTAGCTTTCAATTTTCTTTCATTACTCAAAGGCATCTTGAATACTCACTAATCTCTACTTCAATGCAATTTCCACCAAAATATAAAATGCTCCTGCTAAATAGAATTCTGCCAGTACAGAGGGTGATTTCAAACTCTTTTGCCTAGTACTCAAGGAACAAAGATGTGCAATTCAAGATTCAGGGGGTATACAGAAACATTCTTCTGCTTGAATTTGGTAAGTTCTACAAGACACTGTATGCATATGGAAACCTCGGCAAAAAAAATCCAGAACTGGAAGTAAGCACAGAAAATCTAGGGATGATGGTGGGAGCGATTTCTGTGTATGATGCAATGACTTGTGCATCACAGTGGAGGACAAGTAGCAACTTCCATGCTCCACACCCAATGCTCACACCAGGGGCCATGAACTCCCTGTTCCAGTACCAACCAAATACTGAACACAAACAACGATAAATCTCAAAGCAGATTAAACTCGTCAAAGCAACTAAGTCATTTCAAGAGCATTTGGAATTTTACATATCACTTTAGTCATGTACTTTTTCTACTTAATTTTAAGATACTGTTTACTTAGAGGAAACTTAACTCATTTATTTTCACTCCTTTAGCTTAGCAAAACTTGGTACCAGTGATCTGAGATACAAAACTTTGACATTTTTCTTTCAACCTCATAGGGAAATTTTCATTATACAAAACAAATTTTAAAAAACTCTGGAGCATAAACATCTACAGGTACATTTCTATTTTCAGTGGAAGGTCTATAAATGAAGAATATGGAATTTGAGACACTTACAACAGACCTTCACACCGATGATGATTTTTGAACTGTTAGAAATTTCAAGTCTTTTAGCTTTATTTATAATATTCATTTAATATTTTTATCACAGTCTTAACACATCTCAGTACTTTTGGGTAAATTTACCTACATCTGTGGATATAAGTTACTAGATATACCTGTATATGGGCTTCCCAGGTGGCTTGGTGGTAAAGAATCTGCCTGCCAATGCAGGAGACTCAGGAAATGTGGGTTTGATTCCTGGGTCAGGAAGATCTCCTGGAGAAGGAAATGGCAACCTACTCCAGTACTCTTGCCTGGGAAATTCCATGGACAGAGGAGCCTGGTGGGCTAGAGCCCATGGGCTCACAAAGAGCTGGACATGACTCAAAGACTAAGCAACAACAACAATACCAAAGATACACTATTTTTGTCACTTTGAAATACTGATACTATGATCATTTATTCAACTGATATTTATCAAGCTCTATGATAAGCTGTTGGGTGTTCATAGATGTGAAAGGGGAAGAAGGAAATAAACAATAAAGAAAAATGACTATTTTAAAAGAAAATCTTTAGGAGGGGACCAGCTTGGATAAGATTTTCAGGGAAGGCCCATGTAGGCGTGGTAGCTCAGTCATTTCAGTTGTGCCTGACTCTTTGCGACCCCATGGACTATAGTGGGTCCAGCTCCTCTGTCCATAGGATTTTATAGCAAGGATACTGGAGTGGGTAGCCATGCCCTCCTCCCGGGGATCCCCACAGCCCATGGATCGATCCCAGGCCTCCTGCACTTAAGGGAAATTCTTTACCATCTGAGCCACCAGGGAAGCCCATATATACACATACAGGCATCAGGCAGCTCCTGTGTATGATTCTGAATTTCAGAGGAGACGTCTGAGTCAAAGATGTCAGTTTTTGGAATGAGGTTACACTTCACTGAGGTGTAACTCACATACAAAAAGCCATTAATTTACATCTTGACATTTTCTTTCAACCTCATAGGGAAATTTTCATTATACAAAACAAATTTTAAAAAACTCTGGAGCATAAACATCTACAGGTACATTTCTATTTTCAGTGGAAGGTCTATAAATGAAGAATATGGAATTTGAGACACTTACAACAGACCTTCACACCGATGATGATTTTTGAACTGTTAGAAATTTCAAGTCTTTTAGCTTTATTTATAATATTCATTTAATATTTTTATCACAGTCTTAACACATCTCAGTACTTTTGGGTAAATTTACCTACATCTGTGGATATAAGTTACTAGATATACCTGTATATGGGCTTCCCAGGTGGCTTGGTGGTAAAGAATCTGCCTGCCAATGCAGGAGACTCAGGAAATGTGGGTTTGATTCCTGGGTCAGGAAGATCTCCTGGAGAAGGAAATGGCAACCTACTCCAGTACTCTTGCCTGGGAAATTCCATGGACAGAGGAGCCTGGTGGGCTAGAGCCCATGGGCTCACAAAGAGCTGGACATGACTCAAAGACTAAGCAACAACAACAATACCAAAGATACACTATTTTTGTCACTTTGAAATACTGATACTATGATCATTTATTCAACTGATATTTATCAAGCTCTATGATAAGCTGTTGGGTGTTCATAGATGTGAAAGGGGAAGAAGGAAATAAACAATAAAGAAAAGGTGACTATTTTAAAAGAAAATCTTTAGGAGGGGACCAGCTTGGATAAGATTTTCAGGGAAGGCCCATGTAGGCGTGGTAGCTCAGTCATTTCAGTTGTGCCTGACTCTTTGCGACCCCATGGACTATAGTGGGTCCAGCTCCTCTGTCCATAGGATTTTATAGCAAGGATACTGGAGTGGGTAGCCATGCCCTCCTCCCGGGGATCCCCACAGCCCATGGATCGATCCCAGGCCTCCTGCACTTAAGGGAAATTCTTTACCATCTGAGCCACCAGGGAAGCCCATATATACACATACAGGCATCAGGCAGCTCCTGTGTATGATTCTGAATTTCAGAGGAGACGTCTGAGTCAAAGATGTCAGTTTTTGGAATGAGGTTACACTTCACTGAGGTGTAACTCACATACAAAAAGCCATTAATTTACATCTGGTGATTATTAAGAAATGTGCATAGTCATGTAACCACATAGGACCATCAAGGTACAGAACATTTCCACCAGCCCCTAAAATGTCCCTCCTGTCCTTTAGAAACATCATTCGGAGAGTCATTAGTACCAAGTGGTGGTTGAGACCATGGGAATGGATGAGGCCCTGTGAGTGGGGTGAGTGGGTCAGTAGAATGAGAGAAGCCATGAGGATGCTAACTTACAGGAGGTTAGAGAATGCTATGGGATATTCAAAGAGGCATGGAGGGAAAAGAAAGGAAGGCAGTGGTTCAACTAGGAGGGAATGGCCAATAGTGAGAAGCAGAGAAGCAGGTAAACTAGGATAAATTCTCTTTAAAAAAACAAAAGCAGGGGATGCTCTTCTATCCCACTTCCGACTGTGCTGGAAGCTTTCTCTATCCCTTTTTGCTTTAATAAACTTTTTACTTCACAAAGCTATGAGTGAACAAAGGCAAGTCTTTCTGATCCCAATGTGAAATCTTCTCCTTTGGAGATCAAAAATCTGACACTGTTCATGGTAAGCGATCATTCGGTCATCTATCATAATGGGGGCTCATCCAGGATCTTCAAGACAAGGTAAGGAAACTCAGAGCTCCGGTTCTTCTTTACTCTCAACACACATTTTCTGCTTTACTTTACTAACTCTACAGTATGCTAGTGTGTGAGTGCAATGTGCTTGAAACGTATGAAAACCTGTATGCTATTGTTAATAACCAATTGGAAACTACAAAATGCCTTGTCTAAACTTGCTTCTGGGGGTACTCTTCTATGCATCTTCCAGTGTCTTTGCTGGAAGCTTTCTCTATCCCTTTTTTCTTTAATTAACTTTTTACTGCACACACACACGTACACACAGACACACACACAAGCACCATATGAGTCCATTAGGTTAGTAGAGACCTTACAGCAGTGGGATGCAGTGGACTGATAGAAGCAGAAGACCCACTGCAGTGTGCAGAGGAAGTGAAGGACAAAAGAAAACAAGATAACAACACCAACAGGGTTTTCTCAAAAGGATGAGGATGAGATTGCAGCTAGGGGAGAGTGCCAGTGAAATTGGGAAAAGAGTCTTAAATCTGGAGTTGGGAGACCTGGATGCTCTGAGCCTCTTGTCTACCATTTGTTAACTATATGACCTTAGGCCTCCATTTATCTGGGTCTGTTTGCTGTGTGTAAAATAAGAGAGCTCAATCAGATGATCTCCATGGTTGCTTCTAGCTTTGAATTCAGTAGCATTGTACAGGCACTGAGAAACAGGGAGATAATGGGTAACTCTTACAAGAGAAATTTCAGTGAATAGTGGGAATGAAGGGAACAGAAATGTGACTAGACAATCCCTCAGACAAACCAGCTACGAAGGATCTTAAGGAAGCAAAGGCCGACAGACACTCCAACATCAGGGTGACACAACACTCTGAGGTACGGACGGGGCAGTACCTGACCAGGGAGCCAGGCCAGCATCAACGAACTCCAAAAGAAGAATTAACATTGATTCAACATTTAGTATAAGTCAGTAAGTCTGCAAGGTTCTTCATGTGTGGAAATAGCTAGACGTCCAATGTTCTTCCTGCCTCAAGTTCTCTCTGCCGTTTATGGAACCACTGCAGGTACAAGTGTACAAGATAGTCAGTCTTTGAGGGGCAAATGGAAACAAACTGGTTCCCCCAATCTTTTATTCAACATAGAGTTTCCACAGCAAATTTAGATTGATAATCATAGAATTTCAGTACAAGGAGAACATTTTTCACAAATTCAGAAGTCATCAGGCAGACGAAATGGGTGTTCCAAAGATAAACTCAAAATGGATTAAAGACCTAAATGTAAGACCAGAAACCATAAAACTTTTAGAGGAGAATGTAGGCAAAACACTCAAGGACATAAATCAAAGCAAGATATTCTATGACCCATCCACTAGAATAGTGGAACTAAAAACGAAATTAACATGTGGGACCTAATGAAACTTAAAAGCTTTTGCACAGCAAAAGAAACAACAAAAAAGGTGAACAGACAACCCACAGAATGGGAGAAAATAATAGCAAATAAAATAACAGACAAAGAATTAATCTCCAAAATCAGGAGTACCTGAGATGCAAAAGAAAACAAGATAACAACACCAACAGGGTTTTCTCAAAAGGATGAGGATGAGATTGCAGCTAGGGGAGAGTGCCAGTGAAATTGGGAAAAGAGTCTTAAATCTGGAGTTGGGAGACCTGGATGCTCTGAGCCTCTTGTCTACCATTTGTTAACTATATGACCTTAGGCCTCCATTTATCTGGGTCTGTTTGCTGTGTGTAAAATAAGAGAGCTCAATCAGATGATCTCCATGGTTGCTTCTAGCTTTGAATTCAGTAGCATTGTACAGGCACTGAGAAACAGGGAGATAATGGGTAACTCTTACAAGAGAAATTTCAGTGAATAGTGGGAATGAAGGGAACAGAAATGTGACTAGACAATCCCTCAGACAAACCAGCTACGAAGGATCTTAAGGAAGCAAAGGCCGACAGACACTCCAACATCAGGGTGACACAACACTCTGAGGTACGGACGGGGCAGTACCTGACCAGGGAGCCAGGCCAGCATCAACGAACTCCAAAAGAAGAATTAACATTGATTCAACATTTAGTATAAGTCAGTAAGTCTGCAAGGTTCTTCATGTGTGGAAATAGCTAGACGTCCAATGTTCTTCCTGCCTCAAGTTCTCTCTGCCGTTTATGGAACCACTGCAGGTACAAGTGTACAAGATAGTCAGTCTTTGAGGGGCAAATGGAAACAAACTGGTTCCCCCAATCTTTTATTCAACATAGAGTTTCCACAGCAAATTTAGATTGATAATCATAGAATTTCAGTACAAGGAGAACATTTTTCACAAATTCAGAAGTCATCAGGCAGACGAAATGGGTGTTCCAAAGATAAACTCAAAATGGATTAAAGACCTAAATGTAAGACCAGAAACCATAAAACTTTTAGAGGAGAATGTAGGCAAAACACTCAAGGACATAAATCAAAGCAAGATATTCTATGACCCATCCACTAGAATAGTGGAACTAAAAACAAAAATTAACATGTGGGACCTAATGAAACTTAAAAGCTTTTGCACAGCAAAAGAAACAACAAAAAAGGTGAACAGACAACCCACAGAATGGGAGAAAATAATAGCAAATAAAATAACAGACAAAGAATTAATCTCCAAAATCTACAAGCAACTCAGACAACTCAGCACTGGAAAAATGAACAACCCAATCAAAAAATGGGAAAAAGACCTAAAGAGATATCTCACCAAAGCTGACATACAGATGGCCCAAAAGCACATGAAATGATGCTCAACCTCGCTTATTATTAGAGAAATGCAAATCAAAACTACAATGAGATATCACCTCACACCAGTCAGAATGGCCATCATCAACAAATCTACAGACAATAAATGCTGGAGAGGGTGCGGAGAAAAGGGAACCCTCTTGCATTGCTGGTGGGAATGTAAATTGATACAGCCTTTATGGAAGACAATATGAAGATTCCTTAAAAAACTAAAAACAGAAGGGAAAGGGTTTTGACCTCTATTTGAGACTTAAACCCAGGGTCCAGACCTGATTGAACCCTGCTTGGGACTTGAACCCACGTGACTGGGGCTTGAACCTAGCCAAAACCAGTTTGGAACTCGAACCCACGTGGCTAAGGCTTAACCCCAGTCAAAACCCTGCTTGGCATAGTCAGGACTCAAACCCGGCCAAAACCCTGTCTGGGACTTGAACCCACGCGGCCAGGACTTAATCCAGCACTCACCCAACGTCTGGACCCACCGAGGCTCAGGTTCTTCCTGCCTCAATGCAGAAGGAATTCAGAGAGAGGCAGAGTGATAGGCAAAAAGAGGATTTATTAGGATAGGGTACTTGTAAGAGGTGCAAGTGGGCAGGCAGGAAAGCTCTGCTCTGCTCTCCCTTCAATTGAGTGGGTAGTCATATATATAGGATAGTAGAAGTCCACCCTCCTCAAGTAGACACAGATGCAGAAGATACAGCATTGGTTGCTTCTTCACCAGCTCCTCCTTCATCAGCTGTTTATACCCAGTTGAGCCTGCTTTACTGAACAAGGAGCAGCTCTCCTGAGTTATCATCAACTCAGTGGCCTCCCAACCTTTCTCAGGTGTCTCCCTTCTACCTGCCATCCCCTACTAGGACTCTACAACCACCTACCTATTTTACTGTGTCCCTATCAGAAGCACTATATGACCCAGCAATCCCACTATTAGGATTATATCCTGAAAAATCAAAATTGAAAGAGGTACCTGTACCCCAATGTTCATTACAGCTCCCTATACAATAGCTAGAACATGGAAGCAACCTAGATGTCCATTGATGAACGAATGGATAAACAAACTATGGTACATATATACAATGGAGTACTTCTCAGCTGTAAAAGGAAATGTAGAAGAATCAGCCCTAATGATGTGGATGGATCTAGAACCTATTATAAAACGTGAAGTCAAAAAGAGAAAGACAAGTACAGCATACTAACACATATATGTGGAATCTGGTAAGACAGTAATGATAACACATGCAGTGAAGCGATAGAAAAACAGACATAGAGAACAGACATATGGACATTGTGGGGAATGAACAGTGGGTGGGAGGCATAGAGGGAGTAATGTGGAAACCTGTATTATCATATGTGAAAAAGATAGCTATGGCCACTGCGCTGTGGGAATAGGGGATCCCATAGGGGTGCTGAACAATGGCCTGGAGGGGTGGGATGTGAGAACTAGGAGGGGGCCAGCGATATACATATGACTAATCTCAAATTATATATATCTGTAAACAACAAAACTCTGTAAAAGTAAAAAGTAAAATAAAAATAATTAATAAAAAAAAAGAAATGAAATGGGTATTCACATTCAAATCTTCTGTATTCAATTTCAAATTTCTGCATCACATGACAGCTACCTACTATTATCCTTCTTTAATTGTTATATGACCTGTCTTGAATTTATTTCTTGGATTATATGGGTTTATATAGTACTTATCCTTCTGTAGATTGTATCTAAATCCCTTCTAAATAGATACACTAGTCTGGACCAAATAATGTCTTTTTCAATCTTTGAAGATACGTTCCAGTGTCTATCGTTACCCTTATGTGACTGTAAGTCAGAGTCCAGAAAAATCTCACATGGTTCTTGACAGTATCTAGGTACTCGGGTTTTATTATCTTCCAAGGTTTTCTTTTCTCTTTTGAAGCCTCAGTCCTCAGTAAGAAGAGAAGAAAATACAACCTACATTGCTAAGTCCTTCACTTCCCACCTAGGACATCTAAGTCAATGAACATACACATGGTACTTCTTTGTGAGATAAAATTTAGTCCCACGTGACATCCCTGTCTTTTGGCAAACTCATGTAATAACTTCGCCTTTACTTCCGCTGGTAAAAACTTCACACAACACTCACAATGGGAAGTCTTAGAGGCTTAACTTAACAAAGAATGGGAACAAAGTAGAACTTATATGTCTTTTTCTTGTCAATGCATTATTTTCAGGCTCCTTTTTATAAATCTTTACATATGTTTAGATAATTTTGTATGTCAAGTCCAAACAGTATGATCTACTTATACGTTTATGGTGGAGAGTATCAGAAAGGAAAGTGGGCACATAAAAGTTTATGACAAACAGCATAATAAAGAAAAATAGTACCAAGGGTGAAAATATTGCATAGATTAGTGTACTTTTAAGCCAAAAAGAAAAAATGTACAACTGAATCTTAATATGTGGACAGTTAAGAACACTGTTCAAGTTATTATTAATCAGATTTAATAAAGAGGCATTCCTATGCATGGAATCATTTTTAACCTCAGTAACTAGGTGCTTAGAAAACACTATTATAAGAATTAAAATGTAAAAACATATAAAATACTTATATATTATTCTATGTAAGTGAAGGATATAGTTAAGCTTTCTAATTACCATTAAGCTTTTAGGTATAACTGAAGACTTGACCATTCCTGAAAGATAAATTTTCCTTGGAATTCCCTGGCAATCCAGTAGTTTTAAAACTTCACCTTTCATTGCAGGGGGCATGGGTTCGATTCTTTGTTGGAAGACTTTGGCGAACTAAGATCCCACATGATGTGCCATCAAAAAGTAAAAATAAATAAATAAACAAAACTAAATAAATTGGGCCAAGATGTTTAAAAAATACTATTAAAAAAGATAAATTTTCTGAATCAGCTCTAACCAAATTAATCAAAGACTATTCATATGTCTTCTTTCATTTAAAAAATGTTTTACTTCAAATGGTATTATACTATAGCGCAATTTAGAAATATAAGAATTTCTAAACCATGACAGATAAGATGAAACAAAACAATCTTCTAAGAAACAAGAACCGAATTTTGCTTAATTGCAAATGTACACATACCATGATGACCATAGACACACACACACTAATTCATTTTAAACCCCTTTTAGGCATTGTTTAAATTAAAACTGAATATAAAAACTCTTCTATATATGTAAAGCATTTTAAAAAAAGCAAGAGGATTAAATTTCTAAAGAAAAATGTTTAAGAATTCTTGTTCAAAAGCATTTAAAAATAAAACATTTGAAGGAGAACTGAGGAAATCTGAATATGGACTTAAAGAAGATAGTACAGATTTATTTAAGCTCTTTAGCCGATTTCAATAACTGCCTGAGCTAATGATACTGTGGTTAAGTAGGAAAATGCCCCTATTCTTAGGCGGTATGTTATCTACAACTTACTTTCACGTAGGTCAGATTAATAATTAAAAAAAAAGGTTGCAAAGAGAGGGAAAACATTCACAAAATGTTCATATCCCATAAATTTGTGACGTGAATGCATGAACACACACACTTATTCACTGTGTCAGTCTGCTAATTTTTCTCTAGGTTTAAACCTATTGGATATAAAAAGTTGGGAAAAAATTCAATTCATATGATTACAGCTAGCCATATTTGTTTCCAAAGAAATGATTTGCTCCAACACATGAGTCATGAACCATTATCAAAATGACATCCTTCCGGTTTGAAAAGATTTCATATATTTAGAGAGAAAGGTGGGGATTTGCTTAAGGAGGAGAAAGGGGAAAACAACTTCAAAGTTGGTGAGTCTGCCTGTCACACAGAGGACACATTTCAGGAGGACGGGCTCTGTGTTCGTCTTCTCAGCTATCCCCTACCAGCTGACTGATGGCTATCTGCAGCGAGATGGAGGGGGGCCTCAGAAAGGGGGTGAGTGCAGAGACAAGATAAATAAACAAAACTAAATAAATTGGGCCAAGATGTTTAAAAAATACTATTAAAAAAGATAAATTTTCTGAATCAGCTCTAACCAAATTAATCAAAGACTATTCATATGTCTTCTTTCATTTAAAAAATGTTTTACTTCAAATGGTATTATACTATAGCGCAATTTAGAAATATAAGAATTTCTAAACCATGACAGATAAGATGAAACAAAACAATCTTCTAAGAAACAAGAACCGAATTTTGCTTAATTGCAAATGTACACATACCATGATGACCATAGACACACACACACTAATTCATTTTAAACCCCTTTTAGGCATTGTTTAAATTAAAACTGAATATAAAAACTCTTCTATATATGTAAAGCATTTTAAAAAAAGCAAGAGGATTAAATTTCTAAAGAAAAATGTTTAAGAATTCTTGTTCAAAAGCATTTAAAAATAAAACATTTGAAGGAGAACTGAGGAAATCTGAATATGGACTTAAAGAAGATAGTACAGATTTATTTAAGCTCTTTAGCCGATTTCAATAACTGCCTGAGCTAATGATACTGTGGTTAAGTAGGAAAATGCCCCTATTCTTAGGCGGTATGTTATCTACAACTTACTTTCACGTAGGTCAGATTAATAATTAAAAAAAAAGGTTGCAAAGAGAGGGAAAACATTCACAAAATGTTCATATCCCATAAATTTGTGACGTGAATGCATGAACACACACACTTATTCACTGTGTCAGTCTGCTAATTTTTCTCTAGGTTTAAACCTATTGGATATAAAAAGTTGGGAAAAAATTCAATTCATATGATTACAGCTAGCCATATTTGTTTCCAAAGAAATGATTTGCTCCAACACATGAGTCATGAACCATTATCAAAATGACATCCTTCCGGTTTGAAAAGATTTCATATATTTAGAGAGAAAGGTGGGGATTTGCTTAAGGAGGAGAAAGGGGAAAACAACTTCAAAGTTGGTGAGTCTGCCTGTCACACAGAGGACACATTTCAGGAGGACGGGCTCTGTGTTCGTCTTCTCAGCTATCCCCTACCAGCTGACTGATGGCTATCTGCAGCGAGATGGAGGGGGGCCTCAGAAAGGGGGTGAGTGCAGAGACAAGATAAGGAAAATGCAGTGACCCAAGACAGGTCTCCCTGTGGTTTTCATTTTGGTTGGATCTCCAGATAGGGGCAGGTAGGAATGGGGAGCGCTATTAGAAACCAGGTGATAAATTAGAAAGAAATTACAGTAAAAGAAGCCATCCTCCACTCAGCTTCAAGGAAGGATGGTTTACAAAATGATCTCACTGTAAATGAACTTGTTTTTCAGATTCATTGTGGGAAAAATAAGAAATGACTGTTCAACTAAGAAAATGTTTGTTCTGAAATCCAAACTGAAAGAGTGAAGACTTGGGGAGGATGCCCTGAAAATGGAATGTGGAGCTTAATAAATGGGAGGGGCTCTTAAAAATCCCTCTTGGGAGAAAATCTCTTCCTCATCATCCAGAAGACAAAGAAAAACAGTGAGGTTTGACGACGCAATACTAAAAAAGCCACCCCTACCCAGTTTTTATCCACAAATATGTATGTATTCTTTTTCATTGACTCTAAGGCAGCGTGTGGGCGCATAGCATCTCACTTATATGTCATTATCTCTCAGCAATACACACAAGTTAAAGCTGGGGATTTCAACTCACAGTGAAGCTACACTGAGATTCCAGATCTCAGGTGGTATTGGCACGGGTGCCAGTCTCTTCAGTCACAGAGAAGACAATATCCTAGGGAGTCGGTCCTATCTTGCACCATTCAAGCCAAACTGCTGTTTATCAAGAAGCAAGCAATTAAAAAAAATTAAAAAAAAAAAAAAGAAGAAGAAGCAAGCAATTGCTAGTTAACAGCTACTGCGGAAAACACCATTGCATTTCGATCTAAGCATCTTGGCCCAGGACAACGGGAAAAGCTGATGTAAAGTGTAAAGCTACAGTGGGGGCGACCAGCGCTTGGGGAGGTTAAAGAACAAAGATTAGAAGGTGAGTTACCTCATCTGACTGCGAGGGGCTGATTCTGGGCATGGGCGAGACCTGCGGCGTTTTCAACTGCGTGCTGTTGCTGTCAGGCACCAGCTCTCGGTGGACCGTTTGGATGTGGTTCTGGAGTTCATTTTCCGACTCAAACTTGACGTTGCAGCTGGAGCAGCGGGTCTTGGGCGCGCCAGCCTTGCCCTTGCCCTCCATAGCGCCCAGGTTCTCAGTCTGGCCCAGGCCCGGTCGACTGGAGCCGGGAGTGAGGTTGAGGCCGGGACTTCCACTCTTGCTGAGGTTCACGCAGCCAGCGCACAGGCCATAGGGCAGGCCATTGATATCAAGTTTCACCAGATCTTGCTTAGAACGGAATTCTTTGAGGCAGGACGCACACTTGTACAGTTTGGGGACGTGCTGGCCACGCCCCGTGGCCTGGACCGCAGCCCCGTTGCCCGTCTTTTGCATGTGGAACGTCCCGTGGATTTTGAGTTCCAAGGTGGAGGTCACGGTCTGCATGCAGACCACGCAGCGGAAGCCCGTCAGAGAGTTCCGCAGGTCGGGGTGCATCTGGCAATGCTCCAGGAATTCCTCTTCACTCTGCAGCGGCATCTTACAGATGCGGCAGTTTCCGGTGTCCAGGCTCTTACTGTGCGTAACCTTGTGTTCAGTCAAAGTCAAGAGCGAGGGGAAGCGTTCCCCGCAGATGGGGCACATGTAGTGTTTCACCGGGCCCAGGTGCGTCTGCATGTGCTCCCGGAGGCCGTTCTCCGAGAAGAAGGTTCGAGAGCACACGTTACACTTGTAGTTCCCTTTGATGAGCTCAGCTTTCTTCTTGACAATGGCGCTCTCCCCCGGCCGGATGTTGTGGTCCCGGAGCTGGTGGTTCTGCAGAAGTGTCTCCATGGTGTAGGCCGCCCCGCAGATGTCACAGCCGTACATGGGCTCCGAGGTGTCCACGTCCTCCTCGCTGCCGTCGTGGCTGTTGTGCGACTCCTGGCTGTTGGTCAGCAGTGTCTGCAGCTCCACCTCCTCCTTCTGCACCTGCTCGGAGGCCCCGTTAGCCCCGCAATTGGGCGTCTTGGTGTCAAACACGCAGTGTTTCTCCCGCAGGTGCTTCTCCAGCAGGATGATGGCGTGGAAGGCCTTGCTGCAGAACTTGCAGTTGTACTTCTTGCTGTGCGTGGTGATGTGGCACTGCAGCTCCACCTCAGTGCCAAAGGACTCACCGCAGAAGATGCACTTGTGCACTTTGCCCTGGTTCTCCAGATGGTTGTGCTTCACGTGCAGCTGCAAGTCTGTCTCATTGCGGAAGTCCCAGTTGCAGGATGTGCAGCGGTAGACTTTCTTCTCATTGCTGTGCTTCACAGCCAGGTGGAGCTGAATGGAGACCTTGGAGTCGAATACTTCTTGGCAGAGGGTGCAGCGGAAGAAGACGAAGGTGTGCATGTCCAGTAGGTGTTTCTGAAGGTCGTCCACTGACGTGAACTGCTTATCGCAGCTCTCGCAGATGTAGTACGTGGAGGTGATCATGAAATGGATGGTGACGTGCTTCAGCAGGGACTCTTGGTTGGGGAACTCCTTGTTGCACTGAGGACAGGTCAGTTTCGGAAGCACGGTATCCAGATGGGTCTTCAGGTGAGTCTGAAAGCCATCCAGGGACGTGTACTTAGCACCACACTGATTACAGATATACTCTCCAGCTGGCCGCAGGGGCGCACCACCTACTGCCTGCATCATCTTAAGAGAGGTTGGCTCTATGGCTACAGGAGAGAGGGGGCTCAAGGCGCGGGATTTCTTCCCGTTGTGAATATAATTCAGGGCCAGGGGAATGTTTTTATGATTCTCTTTGATGTGCTTGTTCAGTTTAAGAACACTGTTGAATATGGGGGAATTTGTACAATAGGAACAAGAATAGACTTCTACCACTGGTTCTTTCGGAGTCCCGAGCACTGGAGACCCAAATCGGGAGCCACTGAGGTCACAATGGACCTGCCTTATGTGCTCTTCCAGGGAAGAGTCAGTGAGGAACCCCATGTAGCAGTGAGGACAGAAGAAAGCATTGCTGTCCTTCGCCGCTGGGTTCGCAAATCCATGAGAACATCGGATGTGTTCCTGAAGGGTGTTGAGGTCGTTAACAACTTCGGAGCAGAAGTTGCACTGGTAGACTATGGCGGGCATGGTGGAAACAATCAGACCTGGGTCCTGAGCTTCATGCACTTGCTTAAGATGTTCATTGAGGTTATAGAGGGAGGGCAGTACCTCCAAGCAGTACTGACAGATATGGGCCTGCTCTGGCTTATCTAAATGCATAGTTTTCAGGTGAATCTGCAGAACCGCCAGACTCGAAAACAACTGCTTGTTGCAATAAATACAGCTGTAGGTGACTTTTGCCTGTTTACTCGAGGGGACGGTCATGTCCGAGGTCTGCTGAGCGGCCCGCTTCCTCCCCCGACTCTTGGGGATGGGTGGGGCAGCTTCCACCATGGTCGAGCTGTCCACGGAGAGGTTGGAATCTGGGGTCGTGCTTGACACAGAGGTGTAGCCCACAGTGACCAGGGAAGGACTGTTGCTGTGGTTGCACGACTCCGGTTGCTGGTGACTGTCCATGTGGCTGTACAGCTCCTCGACGCTGTGGAAACTCTCGGAGCAGATGCTGCAGGAGTTCTTCTTCTCGCTGCCGTGCATCTGCTCCATGTGGTTCATCAGGGAGGTCTCCTCCATGAAGAGCTCGTGGCAGTAGACGCACTGGAGGGCGGCCCGGTCCTCATTGGGGGAGCACTCGGGGTGGCACTCGGCGATGTGCTTTTGGAGGTCTTCCGGGAAGTCAAAGCCTTCCTCGCACTGACTGCACTTCTGAGTGTCCTTCATCTTCCAATCCTCCATCCTGGAACTGGACTGGGAGCCGTCCTTGTTCCTCTCATGGACCTGCATGTGCCCGTGTAAGGAACTGGAAGACAGGAACCCACGGCGACAAATGGCACACTTATATGGCTTGTTGGACGTGTGAGTCTTTAAGTGGATCTTCAGGTGATCACTTCTGGAGAAGGCAGCATCGCACTCACTGCAGTGGTACTTCTTGTCCCCGGTGTGGAGCTTGATGTGGCGGTCTCGGCTCCGCTTGTGTTTGAACAGCCTGCTGCAATAGGTGCACTTGAAAGGCAGCTTGTCGCTGTGACTCTGCTCATGGTGTTTTAGGTAGCTGAGACGGCTGAATGACTTGTCACAGAACTGGCACGGATACGGAAGTCCAGGGCCACCTTCTTCCTCTCCGAAATCGCAACCTTCGCCGTGGCTGGGGGACGTCTGGTCTTTGCTCGAAGGTGAGGAAGCTGGCCAGGAGCAAGTGGGGTCATCTTCCACATCCACTCCATCTGCAATGAGAAGCATCAGAACATTTCACTTTTCATGTTGAGGGGTCAAGAGTGAGTCTACTGTACCATTTCAACAAGTACACAGGGTGGGGCCAATTCCAACCTGGTTCGGGGGGGTGGGGAAAGGAAGAGAAACTATTTGACTGGAATGCTTTCAAATCTAAGCCCAAAGCCTTTATTCTACATTTACTTTTCATTGGCTTGTAAAATATAAAACAATATTAAATAGTTCAATGTCTAAATTACCCTTTTATTACATTTTATCATTCTTCCTTAGAAGCAAGGTATATATTATGCATTGACAATTTTATTAAAATGCAGATTTTAATATATTTAATGTTTCTTTTGTATTCATTCTAAAATGATTTGCATATTATGTGAGCATCGGAAGGACCAAATGAAAAGAGGAAATATTACAAGAATGATTTAAAATTAATGCAGTCAACCCAGATGTCTAATATTTAATAAAAAATTCCCTCTGCATTTTGCTTGTTTTTATAGGAAAAGGCAATTCTGAAGGCCAAAACCTTTTATGGAATTCTTATTGATACAGACCTTATTGCATTCAGCAAAAAAATATTAAAAAGTAAGCACATGAAAGAAGACAGAAAACACAGTAATAATTACATCTTGTGTAATAAAAGACAACCAGGATTTCTTCAATAACTGTAAGATTCGAATAGCATAGACCAGAAAATGGATTATTAGATGTTCGAAGGGTACGGCTAGATATTACATGTAGCTAGGATCAGCCAGGATCAAGGAAAAAAATGAGAGTTTCACAGGGCCAGAATGTAATAGTGTATTTTGTTTGGAAAGTTCAAGAGGTGGCCCGCCATGTCTTCCTTTTGCAAAAGCTTCAGCAGCATGAACTTCCTTAGCCAAACAGGACCTGTACTTTGAGGTGAGCAGAGACAAAGCAACTTGTGAAAAACTGGAAACAGGAAAAGTGATAAATGATTATGGTAAATTCTGAAAGATTTATAAGTAACAAAGAGAAGACAAACAAGCCTGAAAGCCAGATATAACCTTAGCGAGTTATCCATAAAGTAACTCTACCTTCTATTAGGTGGTTTTTTAACCATGTTTCTAGCAAGTGCACGGTCTTACTTCTGTCACTTTCATAACATCCAAGGGGAAAATGAGACCTCTCAAATAGGCTGTGAAACCTCCTTCTGGCTTTTCAAAACAACCTATCATTCACGATTAGAAGATATCGCGGAAGCTTTTCTCTCTCCAAAGGAGCAGATTTCTTCATAAATGCAGACAAATAAAGACCATGGAATGGGGTTGGTGGAGACAGAGATTCTGTTAGAATAATATGTTCAGTTAAGAATATTATCAGGGTATTCTACCAAGATGCCATTAGAATGTGACCAAATGCATTTTAAAATCCTTCAAAGCTAAAGTTCACTAGCATGCTATATTATTAACATAAAAGTAGAAACTGGCAAGCATTATGTCAACAAATTCCACGTCTGCTTTCTTTAAGGTAACAAGATTTTACTAGATTATCAACCTCTTGCTTATCCACAGGAAACAGATGAGGATCATTCCTTTCCTGCATCTAGAAACTGATGACAACACCATCTCACTATCAATGCCAGATGGCAACCATCTAACTCTGAGAAAACAACCAAACACCATTTCTGGATTCCTGCCCACTGCAACAAAGCTTCGCAATACAAGCTGAAAGCTGCATGATTTTGCATCCTCATTTATATCCGTTCATAGCCCAAAATGCTTCCAGTATAAGAAAGAGTCTGAGAATTGTGGGTGTCATTTCAATTTAAAGGTAAATACCTATAAAGAATATATGTCAATAAGCTCCTCACCCAACATATAGAGAAACAATTTTGAAAAATGAAAAACAAAAACAGCTTCAATGATATGCTAACATTTCCCTTCAGAAAAGAAGCCATCTATAGTGGGCAGCCCTAAATCAAACCAAAGTTTTGAAATATTTTTCCTAATTAAGAATTTACTATTTATTAAATTTTTCTCAGCATACTAGGAAGAAAATCTATCACTTTTCACACATTTATTATTTAGGCTATATCCTGTTGTTTCACTTGAAAAATACTTCCAAACACATCATCGCATGTGCACAGTCAGGGCAACAGTGAATTAGAAAGTTGTCAAGCATCTAGACAGAAAGAATATAACTACTGAGTCTGAAAATTTCACAAATGAATTTACTTTTAAATTGTAGATTGGGCCCAGGCATGATATATTATTATACAAATGCACCAAGAATTATAGAGCAACAGACCATGATAAGAAGCATGGAATTCCTAACTCCATGCTTAAATCAGGTTCTTAGCTGTGGCCATGCCTGACTATACACCTATTACATAACCACTCTCCTAAGCTTGTAAATTTCAACTACAGTCAAGTGAGCTGAGGGTCAGGAGTTCTTACTCAAACCAAGATTCAAGGGAGCAAGAAGCTTTCTCTTCACTCTCTTTCCTGCCCTATCACTTGGTCTTAGGGAAAAGATGTAACAAATACAGATGATGGATCTTTGTAACTGAGATATGTGGAAATCGCCTATGGGATTCATAGGCTGTGGGATGGAGGACATTGAGCAGCAGTAGACAGTTTGAGCAGGGAATGCTACCTTTAGAAAAATAAACAAAAGTTCCATGAAAAGTTGATTCCTATTTTAAGGTGGAAATTATAAAACACTCATTTGCTAGGACTATAAATGAGGCTATTCTCCTTGGGAGGCACAAGGAGCTCACTGACCAAACTTTCGGGGGTGTTGGTTCGTGCTCTAAGGGTATCAGTATCACCCCCGACTTTTGTGACGGTACTGGCGTTGCTAATTCTCTGAGGTCTACTTAAGCTTCTGAAAGCTAGCCATGTCCATCACGAAAGCATTTTGGGATTTACAACCCAAACGATGCTGAAATGGCTACGACCAACCTAAACAATTTTAAGTTTTATTTTTTTCTTCTGGAAGAAACTAGGGAGGATTCTTTCAATCCCTGTCACTGTCAACTTAAACTTTTCTTCCCCTAAGGCACTAAGTGCTCAAACCTTAAAGTTTTCTGCATTTCAATGTGAAGTACTTAACATGTCCATGTTTTAATTTTCCTAATTAAGAATTTACTATTTATTAAATTTTTCTCAGCATACTAGGAAGAAAATCTATCACTTTTCACACATTTATTATTTAGGCTATATCCTGTTGTTTCACTTGAAAAATACTTCCAAACACATCATCGCATGTGCACAGTCAGGGCAACAGTGAATTAGAAAGTTGTCAAGCATCTAGACAGAAAGAATATAACTACTGAGTCTGAAAATTTCACAAATGAATTTACTTTTAAATTGTAGATTGGGCCCAGGCATGATATATTATTATACAAATGCACCAAGAATTATAGAGCAACAGACCATGATAAGAAGCATGGAATTCCTAACTCCATGCTTAAATCAGGTTCTTAGCTGTGGCCATGCCTGACTATACACCTATTACATAACCACTCTCCTAAGCTTGTAAATTTCAACTACAGTCAAGTGAGCTGAGGGTCAGGAGTTCTTACTCAAACCAAGATTCAAGGGAGCAAGAAGCTTTCTCTTCACTCTCTTTCCTGCCCTATCACTTGGTCTTAGGAAAAGATGTAACAAATACAGATGATGGATCTTTGTAACTGAGATATGTGGAAATCGCCTATGGGATTCATAGGCTGTGGGATGGAGGACATTGAGCAGCAGTAGACAGTTTGAGCAGGGAATGCTACCTTTAGAAAAATAAACAAAAGTTCCATGAAAAGTTGATTCCTATTTTAAGGTGGAAATTATAAAACACTCATTTGCTAGGACTATAAATGAGGCTATTCTCCTTGGGAGGCACAAGGAGCTCACTGACCAAACTTTCGGGGGTGTTGGTTCGTGCTCTAAGGGTATCAGTATCACCCCCGACTTTTGTGACGGTACTGGCGTTGCTAATTCTCTGAGGTCTACTTAAGCTTCTGAAAGCTAGCCATGTCCATCACGAAAGCATTTTGGGATTTACAACCCAAACGATGCTGAAATGGCTACGACCAACCTAAACAATTTTAAGTTTTATTTTTTTCTTCTGGAAGAAACTAGGGAGGATTCTTTCAATCCCTGTCACTGAGTCAACTTAAACTTTTCTTCCCCCTAAGGCACTAAGTGCTACTTATAGGAATGTCTTTCTGCGTTATGGCAAGTTTTCTGCATTTCAATGTGAAGTACTTAACATGTCCATGTTAAATTTTAATTTTGGGAATCAATCACTTCACACCAGCTCATTCTGTCTCAGAGAGCTATAGCTCTTACAACGGAAAGAAGGAAAAGGAAAAAAACACACACACACACAACTTAGCTGGAAACCAGCTCCGTGGCCTAACGGTCTATTTAAAGATGCAAATGTGTGTGCACAGTTAGTGCAGATGTTTTTCTCCAGCAACTGTACTTGCTGAGTTTCACCATTTCCATAAAGCACATTAAAACAAGTGTGTGAACACTCGGAGATGAAAGTCTTGAACACTCCTGAGATTTGCAGTGGAAAGGAGAGCCGCCTGACTTTTCTCCAAGCAGACAGGAATGCCCATGATTCAGCAGCCTGAGTAAATAAAAGAGGTCCTTATTTCCTAATTTTGCTGGCTGGCCACACTGCAGCAGCCTCTGTGTTCCTGCCAAAGGGGATACAGAACTGGAACTACACCCAGCCGCTGAAGGCCTGGCTTTGTTAGTCAGCCAGGCTTTCCCGACCATCTTCTGGCAACAAAACTGCCATATCCTGCAAGGAAGACCTCCATCTCAGGCTTGATGGTTCTCTAGTTGGGCTGAAAGGACGAAACAACAGATTTTGCCGGGTCTGCATTGGAGGAGGACAGCTGGAGACTCAGTTAGCGGCAGAGCAACACCTGTTCAGTCATATTTATGGGGGAAAGTGCTCATGAACAGAAAAGTGAAGTCATGCTAGAAGGAAGGATTACACAGGAAAAAAAGACTCCAGGGCACAAAGTACAACCTCGGTGACAGGAGCCATCGCCCTTCAACCTGAGAGGAGAGGGTAAAGACTGGCTGTGATTTTATCCTGGCTGCTGGGGGATGGACAGACGAATACACCCCAGGAGGGGCTGCCTGGTCGCCAAATGGGGGGCTGATAATGGCCGTCTACAGCCTGTCACTATGGAAGAAAAGTGCTGAAGGTCTGGCCACTCTCTGACTTTCAAGCTCAACTCAAGCAGTCGATAAGAAAATAAGATCAAAGAAGGTGGAAAGAAGATGCTCAGGAAGGTTTGGGGTGATGCTAAAGTTTTTTTTTTTTTTTCCCCTTTGCAATGTTCAGCAGGTCTTCGTCTTAGCTAGGCTTCCCTAGTGGCTCAGAAGGTAAAGAATCTGCCTGCAAAGCGAGAGTGGGTGAGGTACCTGCTTCTGAAGGGCAGTGACCAAGCCTTTTAGAATGTTAACTTCAACAGTATGGCAATCCTGAAATCATTAAGGAGAAAGTCAAGTAACAAAGTGGATTCACAAATGCGTTAAAGAAATGACCTGAGTCACTGAAGTTATGGAAACTTCTAATATCTTTAGTTCTTCATAGGGCTGGGCCCCGAGAAGCTGAGTTACTGATGTCCTTTGCTACCTGAGTTCATTCATTGTAACTGCAGGGTACTCTCTAAACCACCCTTCCGGGACTCAGTATCATGTGTGGGCAAGATTTCCTTAACAGGGACAGGATTTACATCACTGGTTACTTTTCAAGTGAGGAAAAGAAGTCCAAATACTGACAGCTCTGATACCTCCGTTTGGAGGTCAGTGACTCAGAATGAAAACTAAAAGTCAAGAGTCTGGAGTTTTATTTCTAGCGGGACAGACTGTGAAGGCCTGGCTTTGTTAGTCAGCCAGGCTTTCCCGACCATCTTCTGGCAACAAAACTGCCATATCCTGCAAGGAAGACCTCCATCTCAGGCTTGATGGTTCTCTAGTTGGGCTGAAAGGACGAAACAACAGATTTTGCCGGGTCTGCATTGGAGGAGGACAGCTGGAGACTCAGTTAGCGGCAGAGCAACACCTGTTCAGTCATATTTATGGGGGAAAGTGCTCATGAACAGAAAAGTGAAGTCATGCTAGAAGGAAGGATTACACAGGAAAAAAAGACTCCAGGGCACAAAGTACAACCTCGGTGACAGGAGCCATCGCCCTTCAACCTGAGAGGAGAGGGTAAAGACTGGCTGTGATTTTATCCTGGCTGCTGGGGGATGGACAGACGAATACACCCCAGGAGGGGCTGCCTGGTCGCCAAATGGGGGGCTGATAATGGCCGTCTACAGCCTGTCACTATGGAAGAAAAGTGCTGAAGGTCTGGCCACTCTCTGACTTTCAAGCTCAACTCAAGCAGTCGATAAGAAAATAAGATCAAAGAAGGTGGAAAGAAGATGCTCAGGAAGGTTTGGGGTGATGCTAAAGTTTTTTTTTCCCTTTGCAATGTTCAGCAGGTCTTCGTCTTAGCTAGGCTTCCCTAGTGGCTCAGAAGGTAAAGAATCTGCCTGCAAAGCGAGAGTGGGTGAGGTACCTGCTTCTGAAGGGCAGTGACCAAGCCTTTTAGAATGTTAACTTCAACAGTATGGCAATCCTGAAATCATTAAGGAGAAAGTCAAGTAACAAAGTGGATTCACAAATGCGTTAAAGAAATGACCTGAGTCACTGAAGTTATGGAAACTTCTAATATCTTTAGTTCTTCATAGGGCTGGGCCCCGAGAAGCTGAGTTACTGATGTCCTTTGCTACCTGAGTTCATTCATTGTAACTGCAGGGTACTCTCTAAACCACCCTTCCGGGACTCAGTATCATGTGTGGGCAAGATTTCCTTAACAGGGACAGGATTTACATCACTGGTTACTTTTCAAGTGAGGAAAAGAAGTCCAAATACTGACAGCTCTGATACCTCCGTTTTTGGAGGTCAGTGACTCAGAATGAAAACTAAAAGTCAAGAGTCTGGAGTTTTATTTCTAGCTTCATAACGGACTTTGAGAGTGACCTGGCCAAGTCATTTAATCTGCCCCTACCTAGGTATTTCACCTGCAATATGAAGATAATAATTCTTGCTACTTACCCTCTGGGGTGTTACAAAGATTAGTGAATGTTTCTAGGGCACCTATCGTGGAAGAAAAGCTGCATATGTAAACAAAAAGACTTGTATGTGTTGCACACATTTACGTTTTCTCATGTAAGCTTCTTATGTGTGCAGTACAAACATATTTTAACATTTTCTTTTCTTTACTGGAACCACTGACGTATCAGCTTTAAGGACTGGCCTGAAGATTGCCTTAAATATTCACAGTTGTACATTCAGCCACCCAGAAAATAAAATATAAATAGTTGGTCATATCTAAAAGTTAATGAACCATAAATCCAAGTTGACTGTGTTCCAAGTATTAAATTATCATATATATGATATAATCTTGGATCTTTACAGACATAACTTTGGAATGAGTATTTTGCTAGGTAATTCTGAAGCCAAGTATGGACTTTTGTAATCAGCTCTTTTATCTCAGTGTTAGTCACTCACTTACATATGACTCTTTGTGATCCCATGGACTGTCACCAGGATCCTCTGTCCATGGGATTCTCCAGGCAAAAATACTGAAGAAGGTTGCGTTCCCTCCTCCAAGGGATCTTCCTGACTCAGGGATTGAACCTGAGCCTCCTGCATTGCCAAAAGGGGGAAAATCCTGAAATCATTAAGGAGAAAGTCAAGTAACAAAGTGGATTCACAAATGCGTTAAAGAAATGACCTGAGTCACTGAAGTTATGGAAACTTCTAATATCTTTAGTTCTTCATAGGGCTGGGCCCCGAGAAGCTGAGTTACTGATGTCCTTTGCTACCTGAGTTCATTCATTGTAACTGCAGGGTACTCTCTAAACCACCCTTCCGGGACTCAGTATCATGTGTGGGCAAGATTTCCTTAACAGGGACAGGATTTACATCACTGGTTACTTTTCAAGTGAGGAAAAGAAGTCCAAATACTGACAGCTCTGATACCTCCGTTTTTGGAGGTCAGTGACTCAGAATGAAAACTAAAAGTCAAGAGTCTGGAGTTTTATTTCTAGCTTCATAACGGACTTTGAGAGTGACCTGGCCAAGTCATTTAATCTGCCCCTACCTAGGTATTTCACCTGCAATATGAAGATAATAATTCTTGCTACTTACCCTCTGGGGTGTTACAAAGATTAGTGAATGTTTCTAGGGCACCTATCGTGGAAGAAAAGCTGCATATGTAAACAAAAAGACTTGTATGTGTTGCACACATTTACGTTTTCTCATGTAAGCTTCTTATGTGTGCAGTACAAACATATTTTAACATTTTCTTTTCTTTACTGGAACCACTGACGTATCAGCTTTAAGGACTGGCCTGAAGATTGCCTTAAATATTCACAGTTGTACATTCAGCCACCCAGAAAATAAAATATAAATAGTTGGTCATATCTAAAAGTTAATGAACCATAAATCCAAGTTGACTGTGTTCCAAGTATTAAATTATCATATATATGATATAATCTTGGATCTTTACAGACATAACTTTGGAATGAGTATTTTGCTAGGTAATTCTGAAGCCAAGTATGGACTTTTGTAATCAGCTCTTTTATCTCAGTGTTAGTCACTCACTTACATATGACTCTTTGTGATCCCATGGACTGTCACCAGGATCCTCTGTCCATGGGATTCTCCAGGCAAAAATACTGAAGAAGGTTGCCGTTCCCTCCTCCAAGGGATCTTCCTGACTCAGGGATTGAACCTGAGCCTCCTGCATTGCAGGAAGATTCTTTACTGTCAGAGCCAACAGGAGAAGCCCCAATCACTGCATTATTTACCATCAAAATACATTCATTTAGTAGATGACTGTTTTTAAGTGTAGGATTATAGGTAACAACATGAGATCAAAGCAAGTTTTCAAGTTATTTCCTCCATTGACTGGAAAATGGTCCTTTTTGCCAGCATGCCAGAGGAGCAAACTTTTATATTAAATAGAGTTCATAGCCCTTTTTCCACTCATTAACGTAAGACACCTTAAGATAATTAAGCTGAGAGATGGCTGAGAACAGGTAGGTGCTGTTAAGAGAGAGTAATATTTTGAAATGTGTGTTTAGTTGACACAGGTGACACAGGTATTAGTCCTGTTAACCCAGAACCATCACAGACACACCTCTGAATCATCATATTTGAAATCACTCAGCCAAAATGCACATGTTTAAAGCAAGGATTTAACTTGCTGAAGGATAGGGTCACTGTAAGTAAACCATTATGCATTATTACACAATTGTTTCCTTTCATCCTCCACAGCAATGCCAACAGCTTTAGAAAAGCAGCCACTTTAATAACAATCATACTTCTGAAAAAGAAGAAAACATCCACAGTCCAGCACTAGATTCACTCCTTTGTCATGCAACTTACTTAACTCCTTGAAAAGGAATACTCTCTATTGGGCATCCAAAAGAGAAAAGTGAACTTTAAAATTAGGTTGAGTTCACTGAGGCTTTACCATTCTGTAACATCACATATTGTCCTGGAAGGACCAATTAAATGTACTAACAGGTTACGAGGGAAAAGGGTGGTCACTCGTTCATGATAGCAGCTGTGGCAGCAGGCGATGGAGAAGCACTATTTTTTTTTTTGACACAGTCAAGATGAATTCCAGATATCAGAGCTCAGAGGTTATTTATTTTTCCTTCCAATACTTCCTAATAAAAAAATTTTAAAAATAAGGTTCACTTTCCCCAAATCTTTAACACTTCAAATGAGCCAACAGAAGAGATAAGAAGTTGCTATCACCCCGCCTCGCCCCTCCTTAAGTAATCCTGGTCTTTACAGCCAAGCTGCTCTTTCACCAGACACATTTCTATTACGTGTGCAGAGAAGTACAAATGTTTTGCTTGCCGTTGCTTAAAGTTCATTTGAACAGACGGAGCTCAATGAATTCCATCTTCCGCCGCCAAATTAAACAGAAAACAGTGCATTCTTAAGCAGTTCACACTTAACTCCACCTCTCAAATCAGAGGAAAAAGCTGACATGAAACCAGTTAAAGATCACTCATCTCTCTCACGGAAACTGAGACATGTTTCTGAAGCCAGACAGAAGGAAAAGCGGTTTCCAGTCACCGGGGCGGAGGGTGAGCGCGGCTTTGCAGTTCCCATCTTTTGGCTCACTTAAGGATACAGATAACTAATGACAAGCACCAAGCTCTTGGCACTCGGTAACTGGCAATCATGTGCTACACATCTGTTTACAGTGCTGTGACTGTGAGCTTTCTACAACATTTAACATATTTATCTCTCCTTTAATAATGACAGCCATCATCATGGTGAATTTCCCAAGCCTCTTTTCTTTTTATCTCTACTATTTTGAGTTAGAAGGCATGTTTTCGTTACTTAGAAGTCTTGTACTTACATATGACCTAATGCCACAAAGAATTTGAAGTACTGCTTCACTGCTTATTTCATTTACTCATGTATTTTATGAATAAGTATTAAGCACCTACTATGTATTCAGGTCTGATAACTAGCATATGAACTCTAGCATTACTATTTTTTAACATTTGACTTCTTTGTCTATAAAACATACTAAAATTCTAGCTTTCCCCTTAGTTAATAATATAAAAATCAAACATGACCTTATATGAAAGAGTATTCTGAGCTGTTACCATATAAAAATGTGCTAAATTATTACTACTACTTTAAAAGTCAAAGTTACCATAATGTTATAAATGAGAAATGTGAAAAACATATAAAGGGATAAAAGTCAAGTCATTTAGTTGTTGAGATTCTAGGAATTCAAAGAGGCATCTTTGTTTGAAAATATAAAAACAAAAATACCAAAACAAAATCTTATGAATGCTAATAGTAATTATCCTGAAAATCAAAGTGCAGTAGCTCATTCTTTAATAGCTGCACACACTGGCAAGCTGTGATTAATTCGTTAGTGGTAAAATCCCCATGATGGGATGGCTTGCATTCAAAATCTTGAAGCCACATTCCATAGTTCTGACACCAACCCAATATCTCACTCTTTTACTTGCTGAGAAATTTCTTGAAGGCACAGTCAATTTTGCTTGAAAATCCTTTGCTTCAGTGTGAAAAAAAGCTCTGGAGATGTAGCCACACTTTTTGAAATAAACGCAACAAACTGCTCAGTGTTACCATGTTAATAATTTGGGATAAACTAAAAGGAATTCTTCCACTAAGAAAACTTAACTTGAAAATGACTTCATTGATGAATGATGGACCTCAGAAAAATCATCACATCATGTTAGTGTTTCTTTTTCTTTATCTTTTTTGGTAAGAACTGCCCTAACACAATAGAATGTTTAGACAAAGCAATGAAATTTTATTTCAAAGGAGAACTGGCCTATGAGAATGTTTTGCCGTGTTAAACTCTACTGAATATTTTTCCAACATGTAGGCTTTGGTCCAAGGCGGGCAAACTTTGGGTCACAAGGAATTATAACAGTCTTGAAGTGCTGTTCACTCAAGCTGAATTCCACCTGTATCATACCCACAGCAGCAGTAAAGCTGACATGAATTTTTGGCAGTTTAAAGAGGCCACACTGTATACTTCACTGCAGATAAAGCCACTGGAGAATACAAAAGTGTTGAAAGGCTAAAATTTAATTAATGACCAATTAGCACCCCCTGTGGGTTCATTGTGCAGTAAAGTGATAAATACGGTGTGCTAATATAGAAAGAGCTGTTACAAAGATTAGGGAGAAATACCACTATGGTTATTCATTTGGTAATATAATACAGTGGTCATCAGTGTTCTTGATTTTGAGGTTCATGTGTCTAGAATATGATAGGAATCAAGATCTAAGGCAAATACTCACTTTTAAAAAAAAAAAATTTAAGCCACAGACAGTAAGCCTCACACAGGTTGTTAGGTTGAAGTATTATTAGAAAAAGCTAGTCAGATGGCTAGTGAGTGTACCTAGCTAAACCTACCCAGCAGCTGTAACTCAAACTAGCTTGTGCTGCCTCCTCCCCAATCAGTGTGCATGTATTTTATGGGGGAAGTTGTATGCTATATTAGTTGCTCCGTATGACCCCATGGACAGTAGCCCATCAAACTCCTTTGTCCATGGAATTCTCCAGGCAAGAATACTTGCCTGGGAGTGGATAGCCATTCCCTTCTCCAGGCGATCCTCCTGACAAAGGAACTGAACCCAGGTCTTCTACATTTAGCAGATGTTTTGCTGTATGAGCCACCAAGGAAGCCCTCTATGCTATGGTGGTTTATTTAAAAACTGACAGATGCTAGGCTATCTTGAGACTTTATGCGTATGTTGAGATCTACAAGACAAATCACCAATACATCCTCACAGGATAGAATTTCTATGGTGTTTCAACAGAATCGTCACTAACTTTCACATTAACCCTTTCATGGAGTTAGTCACTCAGTTGTGTCCGACTCTTTGTGGCCCCATGAACTGTAGCGCACCAGGTTCCTATGTCCATGGAATTCTGTGGGCAGGGATACTGGAATGGGTAGCCATTCTCTTCTCCAGGGGATCTTCCAGACCCAGGGATTGAACTTGGACCTTCTGCACTGTAGGACGATTCTTTACTGTTTGAATCACTGAAGAGTCATACACAGTAAAACTAAAATTGAAAAGTAATATCAGACCACAGGTAACTCCAGTGATAGAAGGAGCTATTTATTTTAAATGAGATAATGTTTATAAATGGTAAAAGATAAAAGCATGCTCTTAAAATAACTCTAATTGTGGCATAGCAAAATATTTCTATACAGATCACTAATATCAATGCCCTTATTCATGTAGGTTTTTTCTTTTTATCTAATTAGGCAAAATTTGAAAATTTCATTGTGAAAATAATGCTGATTATCAATTTGATGGATTTTTCCAGACACCTTATTCTCCCTTTGCTTTCAGTTTGTCATTTAGGATCTGTTTACTCTTCCCTAGAATGAAACCAAAAATAAAATTCAAATGGGCTTATTCTATATTTTCCTTGTTAGTAGTCCTGGCAATGCATTTATGGGAACCAAGACTAGTCAAAAATATAGTACAGGGTATGTGTGTGTGTGTATGCAAAGACTGGCTGAATGATCAGAACAGATTTAATGATTAATGTTCAGTAATGGCATACATTTTTGAAATATTTTCGCTATTTCTCACTACAAAGTGTTAATGCTAGCAATGTGCCACTTAATATTAGTAAATGCACAATCATGCCTTAATGAAGCCCTTCATTAGGGGAAGTCTTTATGATGCTATTTTTTACTGACTAATATATATTACATATAATTATATTATTTTTATTAAATTATAGAATTATTAAAATATGTGTCTATAGATATGTTTGTGTATGTATATGTATATATGTATGTGTATATATATATATATATATATATATATATATATATATACACATACACACACACATATTTGCTTGTTTATATATATAGCTAAGTTGAAATAATCACAAACTGGTAATAAACTCATGCCATGTAAACCCCATGTTAGGTATGTCTATGTATGGCTGAGTCTCATCACTGTTCAACTGAAACCGTTACAGCTTTGTTAATCATCTATACCCTGATACAAATTTTTTTTAAAATCCCATGATACTTCTACATAATATTAATTTTCTTTTATCTAAATCCAAGATAATTTTGATCTCTTTGATAACAAAGCAATGTATAGGAAGGCAAGGCAGTTTGGCCACAGTAACAAGAGAGGTGACGAAGTTGGTAGGAAGCGGTGGAGCAGTGAAGACGCATCTGTGCTGGTTTCACACGGACACAGAGACTCCACCCCTCTGGCACCCAACACAGAGGACACAAGCAGAGTGTGCAAAATTCCACTAAAAACCAAATACAGGGCTTCCCTTGTGGTCCAGTGGGTAAGGACACCGCCTTGCAGTGCAAGGGGCGCTGGTTCGATCCCTGGCCTGGGAAGATCCCACGTACCTCAGAACAGCTGGACCGATGTGTCCAATTACCAAGCCGGTGCTCTGCAACAACAGAGGCCACTGGGATGGGAGGCCCACATGGGCCAAAGAACAAAGATGGATGAATTATTCTCCCTTTGCTTTCAGTTTGTCATTTAGGATCTGTTTACTCTTCCCTAGAATGAAACCAAAAATAAAATTCAAATGGGCTTATTCTATATTTTCCTTGTTAGTAGTCCTGGCAATGCATTTATGGGAACCAAGACTAGTCAAAAATATAGTACAGGGTATGTGTGTGTGTGTATGCAAAGACTGGCTGAATGATCAGAACAGATTTAATGATTAATGTTCAGTAATGGCATACATTTTTGAAATATTTTCGCTATTTCTCACTACAAAGTGTTAATGCTAGCAATGTGCCACTTAATATTAGTAAATGCACAATCATGCCTTAATGAAGCCCTTCATTAGGGGAAGTCTTTATGATGCTATTTTTTACTGACTAATATATATTACATATAATTATATTATTTTTATTAAATTATAGAATTATTAAAATATGTGTCTATAGATATGTTTGTGTATGTATATATATATGTATGTGTATATATATATATATATATATATATATATATATATATACACATACACACACACATATTTGCTTGTTTATATATATAGCTAAGTTGAAATAATCACAAACTGGTAATAAACTCATGCCATGTAAACCCCATGTTAGGTATGTCTATGTATGGCTGAGTCTCATCACTGTTCAACTGAAACCGTTACAGCTTTGTTAATCATCTATACCCTGATACAAATTTTTTTTAAAATCCCATGATACTTCTACATAATATTAATTTTCTTTTATCTAAATCCAAGATAATTTTGATCTCTTTGATAACAAAGCAATGTATAGGAAGGCAAGGCAGTTTGGCCACAGTAACAAGAGAGGTGACGAAGTTGGTAGGAAGCGGTGGAGCAGTGAAGACGCATCTGTGCTGGTTTCACACGGACACAGAGACTCCACCCCTCTGGCACCCAACACAGAGGACACAAGCAGAGTGTGCAAAATTCCACTAAAAACCAAATACAGGGCTTCCCTTGTGGTCCAGTGGGTAAGGACACCGCCTTGCAGTGCAAGGGGCGCTGGTTCGATCCCTGGCCTGGGAAGATCCCACGTACCTCAGAACAGCTGGACCGATGTGTCCAATTACCAAGCCGGTGCTCTGCAACAACAGAGGCCACTGGGATGGGAGGCCCACATGGGCCAAAGAACAAAGATGGATGAAAATGGGCAAGTGAGAGACCAACAGAAGTGGCCCGCCCATCCCACCCCCCGCCAAAAAAAAAACCAAATACGACTTAGTACATCAAGAAACTCCAGTCAGATAATAAGGAATTTGAGATGTAACTGCTTAGCTCACCTGTGAAATGTATAACCCTGAATCATTTTCATAGAGAAATTTGTAGCACTGTTTCTCTGCTTTTGTTTGGGGGCTTTTTAATTTGTTTTTGAAAAGGGGAATATGGATAGCACACATCTATATATGTTCAAGAACTATGGGTATGACCCTTGCAGAAGCATGTTTCTCATCTTCAAAGACAGGAAACAGACTGGCACAGTGTTGGGATCTTGACTGACCAATGCTGTTTCCAAGAAAGCTCTGGTTTCTGAATCTTTCCTGAAGCCTCCTCCTGCATCTGAGTTCTACTCTCTTCTCTAAAGAGGACCTGATATGGTTTGGCATGGGTTATGCATACCTCTGGGTCTGACTTGAGGGATCAAAGGAAAGAAAATAAATGAATTTGACTGAAGCCTACACAGAGAAAAGGAAGTCAAGACTGTCATACCTAACTTTTCATATATATGAAAAATTAGATTTAAGATCTGTGAGAAGTCTTAGCTGCTAGGGGGAAAAGACTGCTAATTTTACAGATGAAAACACAGACCAGCAAGGGTGAGTAACAGGTAACAATTTTCACTAACCATAGGAGCTCACAGAGACACTAGCACTCAAGCTCTAGTCCCTTGTGTCCAGGCAAGCAGCTTGGTCTGTCAGGTAATATTCCCAGTCCAAACCTCCCCACATCCCACAGAAACAATTGTCTCAAATACCACTGAGTCATCCAGTTTTTAGAGTAAATAAGTGAACTTAAAATAGAGTTTCACACTGTTCACTGTTCTCTTTTTGTTATGACTGTTAAAGATTCCACTGTGTTTTTTTTTCTATTACAAAACCAATTTGTACTAATTCATGTATGTGTATATACACGCATATATTGCTGTTGTTGTTTGGTCGCTAAGTTGTGTCCAACTCTTTGCAACCCAGTGGACTGCGACAATCCAGGCTTCTCTGTCCTGTCTCCAGAGTTGGGTCAAATTCATATCCATTGAGTCGCTGATGCTATCTAACAATCTCATCCTCTGCCACCGCTTCTCCTTTTGCTGTCAATCTTTCCCAGCATCAGGGTCTTTTCCAGTGAATCAGCCCTTTTCCTTCTGCCCAAAATCAGGGTTGATTTCCTTTAGGATTGACTGGTTGATCTCGACTTTTGCTGTGAAATGTATAACCCTGAATCATTTTCATAGAGAAATTTGTAGCACTGTTTCTCTGCTTTTGTTTGGGGGCTTTTTAATTTGTTTTTGAAAAGGGGAATATGGATAGCACACATCTATATATGTTCAAGAACTATGGGTATGACCCTTGCAGAAGCATGTTTCTCATCTTCAAAGACAGGAAACAGACTGGCACAGTGTTGGGATCTTGACTGACCAATGCTGTTTCCAAGAAAGCTCTGGTTTCTGAATCTTTCCTGAAGCCTCCTCCTGCATCTGAGTTCTACTCTCTTCTCTAAAGAGGACCTGATATGGTTTGGCATGGGTTATGCATACCTCTGGGTCTGACTTGAGGGATCAAAGGAAAGAAAATAAATGAATTTGACTGAAGCCTACACAGAGAAAAGGAAGTCAAGACTGTCATACCTAACTTTTCATATATATGAAAAATTAGATTTAAGATCTGTGAGAAGTCTTAGCTGCTAGGGGGAAAAGACTGCTAATTTTACAGATGAAAACACAGACCAGCAAGGGTGAGTAACAGGTAACAATTTTCACTAACCATAGGAGCTCACAGAGACACTAGCACTCAAGCTCTAGTCCCTTGTGTCCAGGCAAGCAGCTTGGTCTGTCAGGTAATATTCCCAGTCCAAACCTCCCCACATCCCACAGAAACAATTGTCTCAAATACCACTGAGTCATCCAGTTTTTAGAGTAAATAAGTGAACTTAAAATAGAGTTTCACACTGTTCACTGTTCTCTTTTTGTTATGACTGTTAAAGATTCCACTGTGTTTTTTTTTCTATTACAAAACCAATTTGTACTAATTCATGTATGTGTATATACACGCATATATTGCTGTTGTTGTTTGGTCGCTAAGTTGTGTCCAACTCTTTGCAACCCAGTGGACTGCGACAATCCAGGCTTCTCTGTCCTGTCTCCAGAGTTGGGTCAAATTCATATCCATTGAGTCGCTGATGCTATCTAACAATCTCATCCTCTGCCACCCGCTTCTCCTTTTGCTGTCAATCTTTCCCAGCATCAGGGTCTTTTCCAGTGAATCAGCTCTTTGCGTCGGGTGGCCAAATATTGGAGCTTTAGCATTCGTCCTTCCAATGTATATTCAGGGTTGATTTCCTTTAGGATTGACTGGTTTGATCTCCTTGATGTCTTAGAGATTCTCAAGAGTCTTCTCCAGCAGCACAGTTCAAAAGCATCAATTTTTTGACGCTCAGTCTTTATGGTCCAACCCTCACATCTGTACTTGACTACTGGAAAAACCATAGCTTTGACTATACAGACCTTTGTCAGTAACGTCATGCCTCTGCTTTTTAATACACTACGTAGGTTTGTTACAGTTTTCCTTCCAAGGGACAAGCATCTTTTAATTGTATAAAGTGTTAGTTGCTCAGTTGTGTTTGACTTTGCAGCCCTATGGACTGCAGCCAGCCAGGCTCCTCCATCCATAGAATTCTCTAAGCAAGAATACTGGAGTGGATAACCATTCCCTTTTCCAGGGGATCTTCCCAACCCAGGGATGGAACTCCTGCCTCTGGCACTTAAGTCTGTCTGAAACACCAAGGAAGCTTTAATTTTATGGAGGAAAGCAAAAACCTAACAATCAATTCTTTGAACCTGTTACCTGTGATTGACTAGTCATGGCAGCTTATTTCTTCATTTACTTTGGGCTACTGCCTGGAAAAATCACACAAACACACACGCACACATATATACATCCCTTCTCTTCCAGTTTTTCCAGCTTTTTTTTTTTAACAATTTTTTAAAAAAATATTTGGCCTCTTTTATTGATTTTATTTATTTATTTTCATCCATCTTTATTCTTTGGCATGTGTGAGCCTCCCATTGCAGTGGCCTCTCTCATTGCAGAGGATCATAGGATCTTCCCAGGCCAGGGATTGAACCGGTGCCTCTTGCACTGCAAGGTGGAGTCTTTACCCACTGGGCCACCAGGGAGCCCTTCCAGTATTTTTAACAATGCCTCTCTTCCCTTCTAGGGCTTCCAGGTGGCACTAACGGTAAGGAACTCACCTGCCAATGCAGAAGACATAGGAGATGTAGGCTAGTCCCTGGTCCAGGAAGATCCCCTAGAGGAGGGCATGGCAACCCACTCCAGTATTCCTGCCTGGGGAGTCCCATGGACAGAGGAGCCTGGCGGGCTACAGTTCATGCAGTCACAAAGAGTCAGACAAGACTGAAGCAGCTCAGCAGGCACGTGCCCTCCCTCCCTCTCTTCCTTCCATCCTCTGCTCTGGGGGTGGCAATTTGGTTGCGCCAAGTATTGGCAAATAAAAGCAGAAGAAAACATTCCATCAGATTAGCACTGTGGTCAACTTCTTCTTTCAAACACCCTTGCCTCTGGAGCCACATTTTCTGCCGCTCATCCAGTGAGGGATACAATTGAGGGGCCTCTTCACCTTCCTCCATGCTCTCCTTTCTCTGTCCTCACTGCAGAGGCCATGACTCCACACAAGGAGACCAAAGGCCCACCCCCTGACCAACCAGGTGACTGAGGGCAGTGCTTTTTAGCATATAATCCACCTGGTCCCCAGTCCGCTGAGCTGTTGCAGATTCCTGCACACACACCCCTCCCTAGATCTACCAACACTGAACTTCTAGGGGAGGGGCCCTGAAATCTTCAGTTTTAGGAAGCTTTTAGGGTGCATGCCCTGTATTTCTGAGTTTGAAGATCACTCTAGTCTTCAATTTCCTCTGAATCATTTAAACCCTCTGTTTTAAGTTTGTTCCACCTGGCTGTGACTTTTCCACATTCATCAGTTAATGGAAAGGTTTCTCTCCCTCACTCAGAGACCAAATGGAATCGCAGCTCTTCCAAGAGTCAACTCTTCCAGAAAGAAAAAGAACATCCTTATCCTTTGCCTTCCCAGCTTCTAGCACTGTCCCTCCCTGCTATGGACAGGACTCTAAGCTTCCCATCTTTCCAGTGTACTGTTCCACTAGCTCCCGGAAGGTACTTCCTTTCTGTAGAAGTGTTGTTGGCACCAGCTTGCAGATTTCTAGAAACAGACAGTAACCATTTGGAAGAGTTATAAAGTTCCGAGTACATACAGACTGGATGTTACCTGATTCAGCTACAGACCTGTGAGTAAACAGCTCATTTCAAATGTGAATGTGGAAAAGCCTACCTCCTAAAGTTTGGTGGATCATTACTTTCAAGCTGCATTAGCTTGATGAGAAATATCAACAGGCTATGAAATGCTGCTCATCCCGTGAACCATTTCAAAGAATGAAGGTTGCCATAAAACGGAAGACAAGGCAAATGAGCACATGAAGGAGGAGAAGGGGCAGGGGCTTGCGATGACCAGCAATACTCTTCTTTTTGCACTCAGTAAGGCATGCCTCGAATTGCTGGTTCTATGCCTGAAGTGTGGCCCTCTCTAAAAATCGCAGATATCTTTTTCTCGGCCCTGGCTCCTATCAATCTCAGGCAACTTCCTGGGTTCTGCATGTAAGTGCGAAATGCCATACAGTAAATTAAGCCTTCTGCTGTCAGATCTGGAAATAGGAGGGGAGCAGAAAAGTAGCTTGATCTCAAATGATTTTTATTGGCCTCATTTACATCCTGTTTAAGGTCTTCTGAGTGGCTCAAGGTGTCTTATCTCTGGCTACCAGAGGGTATTTTGCAGTTCGAGCAGTTAACACACTTCTCTCTCCCTCCTCCCCTCCTATTCCTTTCTCTCAAGCTCTCTCTCTTTCTTTTTTTTTTTTTTTTTTAAGCCATCTTATCTTATCACACACATCTCTTCAGGCTGAGGAGAACCCAGAAGCAGTGTGTTCTATTGTCGTTTGGGGCTCTTGCAGACAAATGAGAGTTTCAGTCCAAAGAAACTAAGTTAACCTCTTCTCGACTCAGTTTGGAAATACTCAGGGCCATCTCAGTTGGTGAGTGCTGAATGGTATAAGGAGCGTTCTGTCATTTACATGCACACAGAGCAGCTACCCTATCAGATTAAAAAGAGCAGGTACAAAGTTGCTGGTACTAAATTGCACAAAGACCCTGAATAATGTAGCCGTAACCTGCCTTCACCAGAGCCCTCACCTTCTGGTTACTAGTTCCCTTCCTAGGATCATTTATCCATGCTATTTTAGGAAGAGGAAGCTCCAACATGTGCTAAGTCGCTCCAGTCATATTCAAGTCTTGGGGACTTTATAGACGTAGCCCGATGGTCTCCTCAGTCCAAGAGATTCTCTAGGCAAGAATATTGGAATAGGTTGCCATTTCCTTCTCCAGGGAATCTTCCCCACCCAGAGGTCAAACCTGTGTCTCTTGTGTGCCAATACAGGAGACAAGTTCTTTGCCACTGGTGCTACCTGGGAAGCCAGAAGTTCCAATAATCTACTAGAAAACACACACACACACCACAAACTAAAAGACTGACAGCAAGCGAAAACAGCAGTTGAGAGAGGAGGGATTTATGGGGCCCACATAAACACTAGATTTTTATGAGAAACATATCAGCACACAACTTCTCTAACAGCAGCACACAGCACTGTTCAAATCTGTTACATATTCAGACATTCTGCAAGAGAACCCAAATAGGGAGGGACTTGATCCTTCTGTTACAAACTCTAGCCATCGCCTATAACCTGGGTACACCTTGGAATCATCCGAGGAGCTTTTAAAATACTGGGTCCCTGCCCAAATCAATTAAATCAGACCCTCTTAGGGTCGGGGTCCCTAGGGGACGCAGTCAAGATTGACAACCACTGCCTCTAGATTATTAGGAGTCAATTTGCAAAACCCCATGGAAGGCAATCTAAGAGCCAGACTCCATACAAACAAACCCCTCACTGTCTGGGCTCCCCTCCACCAGGACAGGCAGGCCAGCGTAGGGCTGTGTCTGCATACTTTGTGTCAAATGCAATGAACCTTTTTTTTTTTTTTTAAGCTACAGCAAGCTAGAGTGAACACTCCAATCGCTCACTATTATTCCCTGTGAAAGTGCAATATGTGAACAGTTATTAGGCATCTCATCTGTGTGTTTTATAAAAAATCCCCATCCCTCTTCTCCTTCATCCCCATGCACCCCACGGGCTCCTTTATATTAGTGATAACCCCATGCTTTCACCTGAGGTGAAGGCTCTCTTAATTGTCCATTATCTTAGTGTGTCAGCACAAAGGAGCGGAGACGGACTCCTCGTCCGAACGGTTTCACCTCCCTCTCCTGAGAGTGATGCCCTTGTCAAGGCATTAAAGACACGAAAACCTGCCACTTATCAGAATTGTATTTGAGTCGAACCACTGTCCTTGAAAACACAGGAGTCGCTCCAGTCATATTCAAGTCTTGGGGACTTTATAGCCCGATGGTCTCCTCAGTCCAAGAGATTCTCTAGGCAAGAATATTGGAATAGGTTGCCATTTCCTTCTCCAGGAATCTTCCCCACCCAGAGGTCAAACCTGTGTCTCTTGTGTGCCAATACAGGAGACAAGTTCTTTGCCACTGGTGCTACCTGGGAAGCCAGAAGTTCCAATAATCTACTAGAAAACACACACACACCACAAACTAAAAGACTGACAGCAAGCGAAAACAGCAGTTGAGAGAGGAGGGATTTATGGGGCCCACATAAACACTAGATTTTTATGAGAAACATATCAGCACACAACTTCTCTAACAGCAGCACACAGCACTGTTCAAATCTGTTACATATTCAGACATTCTGCAAGAGAACCCAAATAGGGAGGGACTTGATCCTTCTGTTACAAACTCTAGCCATCGCCTATAACCTGGGTACACCTTGGAATCATCCGAGGAGCTTTTAAAATACTGGGTCCCTGCCCAAATCAATTAAATCAGACCCTCTTAGGGTCGGGGTCCCTAGGGGACGCAGTCAAGATTGACAACCACTGCCTCTAGATTATTAGGAGTCAATTTGCAAAACCCCATGGAAGGCAATCTAAGAGCCAGACTCCATACAAACAAACCCCTCACTGTCTGGGCTCCCCTCCACCAGGACAGGCAGGCCAGCGTAGGGCTGTGTCTGCATACTTTGTGTCAAATGCAATGAACCTTTTTTTTTTTTTTTAAGCTACAGCAAGCTAGAGTGAACACTCCAATCGCTCACTATTATTCCCTGTGAAAGTGCAATATGTGAACAGTTATTAGGCATCTCATCTGTGTGTTTTATAAAAAATCCCCATCCCTCTTCTCCTTCATCCCCATGCACCCCACGGGCTCCTTTATATTAGTGATAACCCCATGCTTTCACCTGAGGTGAAGGCTCTCTTAATTGTCCATTATCTTAGTGTGTCAGCACAAAGGAGCGGAGACGGACTCCTCGTCCGAACGGTTTCACCTCCCTCTCCTGAGAGTGATGCCCTTGTCAAGGCATTAAAGACACGAAAACCTGCCACTTATCAGAATTGTATTTGAGTCGAACCACTGTCCTTGAAAACTGTAGGCCGGAGATGGTATCAAGCCACAGTGCACTGCCAACTCCTGTTCCACAGAGGCTGGAACAATCTGCAAAGATACCATCCAAACTTCGCCATGCAGCCTCATAATAGAATTACAGGTAACAATGAAAACATGTTCCCTGATTTTTTTAAGTGCTAAATACAAAGGAATTCCTGAGTCAGACTGCTCTCAAGGCAAAGCTAACCGCTCCAAGCCCCATGCCTCTGAATGTAAACTCACGGAGGAACCAAACCATAAAACTCATCTAATTACTCCAGGCCTCTGATTCTTCCCAACATAAGTCAAGGCTATGAAAACATCACATTTATCTTGTTACAATGGTGGAGGGTGGTCGAATGAACACATCTTTAGTGATCTTATAGATAGATTCAAAAACGAAGCATATTCCAGATAGCATCTTAACACAGAAATGAAAGACAGAAAAAATGCTTTCAAGTATTCACATCATTTTATGTGACATCCTTTTCACTCCTTGCCACGTTTTATATTTCTTTCTTGCTTAATTCGAACCCACACGGCTTTAGAAAAAAAGAATTTATGCGTGCTTTTAACAAGTAAACAAGTGTACAAATTAATTCAGAGAGCAGTAATTTTGAAAATTTTCTATGTTTAATGTGCACTGCAGTTAAACTACTTTTTCTGTACAAATTAATTTACTGCATCAGTGATCGATGTTTATGTTTAGGCAATTTTATTTCTCAGTATTTCTTTTAGTAGTGAACACTCCAATCGCTCCCTGTGAAAGTGCAATATGTGAACAGTTATTAGGCATCTCATCTGTGTGTTTTATAAAAAATCCCCATCCCTCTTCTCCTTCATCCCCATGCACCCCACGGGCTCCTTTATATTAGTGATAACCCCATGCTTTCACCTGAGGTGAAGGCTCTCTTAATTGTCCATTATCTTAGTGTGTCAGCACAAAGGAGCGGAGACGGACTCCTCGTCCGAACGGTTTCACCTCCCTCTCCTGAGAGTGATGCCCTTGTCAAGGCATTAAAGACACGAAAACCTGCCACTTATCAGAATTGTATTTGAGTCGAACCACTGTCCTTGAAAACTGTAGGCCGGAGATGGTATCAAGCCACAGTGCACTGCCAACTCCTGTTCCACAGAGGCTGGAACAATCTGCAAAGATACCATCCAAACTTCGCCATGCAGCCTCATAATAGAATTACAGGTAACAATGAAAACATGTTCCCTGATTTTTTTAAGTGCTAAATACAAAGGAATTCCTGAGTCAGACTGCTCTCAAGGCAAAGCTAACCGCTCCAAGCCCCATGCCTCTGAATGTAAACTCACGGAGGAACCAAACCATAAAACTCATCTAATTACTCCAGGCCTCTGATTCTTCCCAACATAAGTCAAGGCTATGAAAACATCACATTTATCTTGTTACAATGGTGGGGGGGTGGTCGCGAATGAACACATCTTTAGTGATCTTATAGATAGATTCAAAAACGAAGCATATTCCAGATAGCATCTTAACACAGAAATGAAAGACAGAAAAAATGCTTTCAAGTATTCACATCATTTTATGTGACATCCTTTTCACTCCTTGCCACGTTTTATATTTCTTTCTTGCTTAATTCGAACCCACACGGCTTTAGAAAAAAAGAATTTATGCGTGCTTTTAACAAGTAAACAAGTGTACAAATTAATTCAGAGAGCAGTAATTTTGAAAATTTTCTATGTTTAATGTGCACTGCAGTTAAACTACTTTTTCTGTACAAATTAATTTACTGCATCAGTGATCGATGTTTATGTTTAGGCAATTTTATTTCTCAGTATGGTAAAATTAGACCTAATAGTTGCAACCTGTTATGTCCAATCTGTCACTGAAATTCAAATTGCCTTTTTCCTATTATTCAAGGAGCAATTTGGAGGAATTAAAGCCATCTAAAAATGGAAGACAAACAATTCTCTGTAAGGACTCAATAGTCTGTGCCATCAACCAAATCCACACCCCTGTGATCTCTCCAAAGCCAGTCCTCTCGATACGGCTTTTCTGAGGTTCTCAAACGGTCCTGTCTGCCAAGCCACACTGAAGACATTTAAGGATGAACCGAAAATTGTATCCTAACGATGTTTGACCTTTGAGAAAAGTGACCGAAGATTCAAATATTTTGTTGTTGACTCTACAATACCAGCTCCAACGTAAAATACCAAACCCCAGACTTCCTATGTGTCACATCCTATTTCTGGTTTGACTTTACCTACAAATATGCTCTTTAGGGCTTTTTCTTGCAAAATAAACTTAATTCATAATTTTTTTCCTTATGGAGGTGGATTCAGTAGTGGGGACGCCTAAGATTTAGTTTGCAGCAATGAGTGCTAGGGTTGGAATGAGACCTACTTTACAAACAATTTGCCTTCTTTTGGTTTTTCTCCTCACTTGGTTATAGGTTTGACCTTAGGCACTTCCCTGTTCTCTGAATGCAAATGATGTGTTTAAACAGAGATGCTGGGAGGGGGCAAACTAAAAGCCAGAACAGCTTTCAGGGCCCCAGCTCCAGAGAGACAGGAAGACCTCTAATCAGGCTCCGCGTACCAGGTGACCCAATCTGCTGGGGGTTCCACTTCCAATATCCTATACCATCATTTTACCATATGCACTCAGTAGATCCTTGTTTTCTTCAACAATAGGGCCCCAATTTCATTGTCGAGATAATCATCACCTGTTCTAAGAGAATTGTGGAAAATATTTCTTTGGCAACACCCACAACTCTCAAATCCCTCAATTCTCAAATCCGCCTTCTCCAGTAGAGCTTCTGCTGATTATAGGGAGATTCCATGGAGATTTGGAAACGTTCATGATGATGGGATACCCTCAGTTTTCTTATATGGTTGAGTTTCCACATTATTAGCAAAAACCTGAAAATCCATCAAACCAAACATCTTTTTAGCTTCACAGTGGCCAATGGCTAGTTTGAATTTCTTTCTGCTAGTCTCTTACTTAGCTGAAATAGCCCAATGAAAGGATAATCTTGCCTCAGTTGAAGCCAACTTAATGTCATATGTGGCCTCAGGCTATATTGTACTCATTCACTAGTCTCCTGGGAATATCAACCTTGCCTTCTGTCCCTCCCAGAGACAAAGGAGAAAATTCCCAGAAACTTTCTGCACTGACATATTGACACACAGCTTTCTCTCTTGATGTAGATAAGACACAAAACTTAGTCATTCTATACATATACACTATTGATTCTATATATACTATAGATAACCAATGAAAACATACTATACAGCACAGGGAATTCTATTTAATGCACTACAGTGGCCTGAAAGGGAAAGAAACTCAAAAGGATATACACACACATATATATATATATCAATTCAAAAGAACATATCGATATGAATAAACACATATATTCAGTTGTGTATTCAGTCTCTCAGTCATGTCCCAGTCCTTGCGAACCCATGGATTGTAGCCCATCAGGCTTCTCTTGTCCATGGGATTCTCCAGGTAAGAATACTGGAGTAGGTTTCCATTTCCTTCTCCAGGGGATCTCCCTGACCTAAGTATCAAACCTGCATCTCCTGCATCACCTGCATTGGCAGGCAGATTCTTTACCACCAGTGCTACCTGGGATTTTACACACACACACACACACACACACGTCTGATTCACATTGCTATACAATAGAAACACATTGTAAATAAACAATATTCTAATAAAAATTAATTGAAAAAATAAAAACATCAAGCCATGGGGGAAAGAACACAGTCATTCTCTATCAACAGAAGATCCAATGTTAAACAAATGAAGTAAAACTAACAGGAATGCATCTCCTGAGCTTGTTCTAACTTTTGCATTATCACTTTTTCAATTCTAAGACAAACTCATTTCCTCAGACAATTGTGTAGATCATCAAGATGATTAATAATTTTACTTCAAGGTAGGACTGATTAATGTGGATTATGCAACTGATTAATACTGTTACTATAGGACACATCTAAGTGAGCTCCAAGTGTCTTATTTTCCATTTTTTTTAAAAATATTGAAATGGTATCTAATTAATGTGACTTGGTCTTCCTAAGTTTGGAGTACTTCCTCATAATGTGAAATCAAGGATGTATCTGCCCCTTTTTGGGTGTCCTCGATACTAAACAACTAAGAACACATGAAAACAGAACAGATAGATGTGCAGCATTTCTACACTAGGGCCTATGGTGGCAAGAATCTATTGTTCACCTACAAAAATGCCTTGACTTCAAAATGCTGAACTCAGCAATGTTGTCAATGCGTGAGCCACATCTTCTCACACTCCACCAAGTGGAGTGAGTCCTCACCACAGTCCACTATTACATGGCAAGTCTCCTTTCCTCCCAATAGCAGTGAACAAGAGGCAATTCCATCCATACGCCCTCCAGCCACACCATCTGGGCACCCCAGCATTGTGCTTGCCCTGCCAGTACAGAAGCCTTCCAGCTCTCAACTTCCCCAGAGAAGTTTAAACACATAAATGTGCACACACCCAGGCTCACTCTTCTAGCTGCCCCATTGCCTGTGTGCCCGTGGCTACTCCTTCCATACCAAGCCACGCACTTCCTTCAGAGCTTCGGCTCAGCCACCCTGTGGGACAAAATCCACTGGTGCTCAAACTCCTGGTCCTCACTAGAGTCCCTAGCCTAATGCTCTATTCTTAGAACTGATGAAACACAGGTAGAGAGACCAGGAATTCCTGCTCCTGCAGTGAATCCTGGAAAAACGTTGAGTCTGGCTCCTCAATGAAAACTCAGAATTCAAACTTCCATCTGAACAGTGCTTAGGGCGATTTCTTGATTCACTATTTAGTTATGAGCAGCCTCTAGTCACAGACATCTTCAGCTATGTTCAGTCACTCAGTCATGTACTACTGAGCCCATGGACTGTAGCCCGCCAGGCTCCCCTGTTCATGGAATTCTCCAAGCAGGAACACTGGAGTGGGGTGTTGTTTCCTCCTCCAGGGATCTTCCCAATCTAGGAACTGAACCTGCATCTCTTGTGTCTCCTGTACTGGCAGGCAGATACTTTATCCCTAGTGCTGTGAAAAGCCCAAGACACCTTAAAAGGATTGCAAAAGGCAATCCCTCTAGGAGGACAAACTCCAAAAGCCACCCCTGCCCCCTTATAAAAGAACTAAAAAAAATGTGGTCCTTCCACTGGCTGGCTGCAAGCACTGCTGGAATTCTTTCCCTTCACTCTGCTTTGGGGACCTTTGTGACATTCACAAACTGTACAGTAGCATGTGTGATTCTCTCCTATAAACCTCATGTGCTTAAAGAAGAAAATGGGCTGACCAAAGAAACTAATACCCATAGATGTGCAGCATTTCTACACTAGGGCCTATGGTGGCAAGAATCACCTACAAAATGCCTTGACTTCAAAATGCTGAACTCAGCAATGTTGTCAATGCGTGAGCCACATCTTCTCACACTCCACCAAGTGGAGTGAGTCCTCACCACAGTCCACTATTACATGGCAAGTCTCCTTTCCTCCCAATAGCAGTGAACAAGAGGCAATTCCATCCATACGCCCTCCAGCCACACCATCTGGGCACCCCAGCATTGTGCTTGCCCTGCCAGTACAGAAGCCTTCCAGCTCTCAACTTCCCCAGAGAAGTTTAAACACATAAATGTGCACACACCCAGGCTCACTCTTCTAGCTGCCCCATTGCCTGTGTGCCCGTGGCTACTCCTTCCATACCAAGCCACGCACTTCCTTCAGAGCTTCGGCTCAGCCACCCTGTGGGACAAAATCCACTGGTGCTCAAACTCCTGGTCCTCACTAGAGTCCCTAGCCTAATGCTCTATTCTTAGAACTGATGAAACACAGGTAGAGAGACCAGGAATTCCTGCTCCTGCAGTGAATCCTGGAAAAACGTTGAGTCTGGCTCCTCAATGAAAACTCAGAATTCAAACTTCCATCTGAACAGTGCTTAGGGCGATTTCTTGATTCACTATTTAGTTATGAGCAGCCTCTAGTCACAGACATCTTCAGCTATGTTCAGTCACTCAGTCATGTACTACTGAGCCCATGGACTGTAGCCCGCCAGGCTCCCCTGTTCATGGAATTCTCCAAGCAGGAACACTGGAGTGGGGTGTTGTTTCCTCCTCCAGGGATCTTCCCAATCTAGGAACTGAACCTGCATCTCTTGTGTCTCCTGTACTGGCAGGCAGATACTTTATCCCTAGTGCTGTGAAAAGCCCAAGACACCTTAAAAGGATTGCAAAAGGCAATCCCTCTAGGAGGACAAACTCCAAAAGCCACCCCTGCCCCCTTATAAAAGAACTAAAAAAAATGTGGTCCTTCCACTGGCTGGCTGCAAGCACTGCTGGAATTCTTTCCCTTCACTCTGCTTTGGGGACCTTTGTGACATTCACAAACTGTACAGTAGCATGTGTGATTCTCTCCTATAAACCTCATGTGCTTAAAGAAGAAAATGGGCTGACCAAAGAACCTAATACCCATTTATTGCATGTTCCATCATAAAACATGTGTCTAATTCCATTGTGAACAACTTAGAAGATAAACTTCTTGGTGATTTTGAAAAACTGCAGAAAGCAGATAAATGGCCTTTGCTCTAGCCAGTCTTCACTGATTTCATCTCAAGTATGCAAAGCTGTTTATTTCCAGCGTGCCTCTTCTGAAAAGAGAATTTTTAAAAATTCCATTAATTTTATTGTGGGTCATCAGTGAATACTTTTTTAAAAATAATTTCATTTCTTTCTTTGCTGGGTGTTCATAGTGGTGCAGGGTTTTCTCTAGTTGAGAGAATGGGGGCTACTCTTTTGGTGAAGTGTCTAGGCTTTTCATCGTGGTGACTTCTCTTGTTGAAGAGCATGGGCTCTAGAATAAGCGTGATTTGATAGCTTCGACATGCAGACTCAGTAGTTGCAGCTCCAGGGCTCTAGAGCACAGGCTTACCAGTTGGGGTGCACGGGCTTAGCTGTGCCTCAGCATGTAGAATCTTCCTAGATCAGGGATTAAACCAGTATCTCCTGCACTGGCAAGTGGATTCTTTTACACTGCACCAATAGGGAAGCCCCATGAATATTTTTGATAATGCAAAATTCCTTGAGGATTTATATTTGAATTAATGTGTTTTTTATTGTCCTAAGCTCCTACATTCGCTCTGCAGATGGGAGAAGTAGGAGAGGTAGTTTAGTTGTGGCAAAAAAGTTTCGACTGTCGTCTTAACTCATTCAGGTCTACTCATTCATGTTTTTACCCATTCATCCATCAAAAGGACATTTTGCTAGGCACTGTTATAAAGGTATACAAAATGTGATCTCTACCACTCTTGGTTATGAGTAGCCAACAGCCCTTATAACTGTGTTAGTGGCTCAGTCACGTCCTGCTCTTTCACCCACTGACTTTAGCATCCACCCGTGGATCTTGTCTTCAACACTTACTCCTGTGGGGTTTGTCTAGTGGTGACTTTGTATTTCCCTCGTTCCTCCATTTACAAATTGAACTTAACTCTCTACAGTGAGTAATTCCTTCATCCCTACTTATTTATCAAAATGTATTTAGTTATGCTTACATCATGTTTAGGAGAATACTTTTCTTATTTAAATTCCATGATCTCTGTTCAGTTGTTGTTGTTCAGTTGCTCAATGTGTCCATTTCTTTGGAACCCCAAGAATGGCAGCACACCAGGCTTCCCTGTCCTTCACCATCTCCCAGAGTTTGCTCAAATTCATGCCCATTAAGTCCATGATGCTATCCAACTATCTCATCCTCTGACACCCTCTTCTCCTGCCCTCAGTCTTTCCCAGCATCAGGACCTTTTCCAATGAGTCAGCTCTTCGTAACAGCTGACCAAAGTATTGAGGCTTCAGCTGCAGCATCAGTCTTTCCAATGAATATTGAAGGTTGATTTCCCTTCAGATTAACTGGCTTGATCTCCTTGCTGTCCAAGTCACTCTCAGAGTCTTCTCCAGCACCACAGTATCAGTGGTGATAGAGTGGAGGGGAATCATTCATTTGTTTAGAAGAGATCCAAAGGATTCAGTGACTGACCAGGCATGATTAATGAGGGAGAAGTCCCTGTGATACCTGTTCCTCCTAATTCCCTGCCTTTTATACTGCTATTGTCACTACTTGGTTAGATAGTGCAACTGTTTGCAAGAAGTATACAGTCATAGCTTTGAACTTCACGTGTAAGAAACAACTGTCCTCCATTCCAGTGGCACAGATTGCCTTCATAATGAAAGCTACCCATCTTGAAACTGTGAACACACATGCACACATAGCTCAAAGAGAGGTCAAAAGAAGATTCTAGCTGGTTAGATTAGAACAAAGCAGTCCTCTATATAAAAGAGCTTTACCCCTATGTCCTACTGATGCAAGGTCAACACCAAGAAGTTTGAACTTAAAATACAAATACTATATTATATGCCAGTGAAACACTATGGAGTAAGAACACAGGTGAAAATGACAACCAAATGATAACAGTTTCCTGAGTAGCCAACACCCTTAAACTTTTCCTGTGCTCTTTCACCCACTGACTTTAGCATCCACCCGTGGATCTTGTCTTCAACACTTACTCCTGTGGGGTTTGTCTAGTGGTGACTTTGTATTTCCCTCGTTCCTCCATTTACAAATTGAACTTAACTCTCTACAGTGAGTAATTCCTTCATCCCTACTTATTTATCAAAATGTATTTAGTTATGCTTACATCATGTTTAGGAGAATACTTTTCTTATTTAAATTCCATGATCTCTGTTCAGTTGTTGTTGTTCAGTTGCTCAATGTGTCCATTTCTTTGGAACCCCAAGAATGGCAGCACACCAGGCTTCCCTGTCCTTCACCATCTCCCAGAGTTTGCTCAAATTCATGCCCATTAAGTCCATGATGCTATCCAACTATCTCATCCTCTGACACCCTCTTCTCCTGCCCTCAGTCTTTCCCAGCATCAGGACCTTTTCCAATGAGTCAGCTCTTCGTAACAGCTGACCAAAGTATTGAGGCTTCAGCTGCAGCATCAGTCTTTCCAATGAATATTGAAGGTTGATTTCCCTTCAGATTAACTGGCTTGATCTCCTTGCTGTCCAAGTCACTCTCAGAGTCTTCTCCAGCACCACAGTATCAGTGGTGATAGAGTGGAGGGGAATCATTCATTTGTTTAGAAGAGATCCAAAGGATTCAGTGACTGACCAGGCATGATTAATGAGGGAGAAGTCCCTGTGATACCTGTTCCTCCTAATTCCCTGCCTTTTATACTGCTATTGTCACTACTTGGTTAGATAGTGCAACTGTTTGCAAGAAGTATACAGTCATAGCTTTGAACTTCACGTGTAAGAAACAACTGTCCTCCATTCCAGTGGCACAGATTGCCTTCATAATGAAAGCTACCCATCTTGAAACTGTGAACACACATGCACACATAGCTCAAAGAGAGGTCAAAAGAAGATTCTAGCTGGTTAGATTAGAACAAAGCAGTCCTCTATATAAAAGAGCTTTACCCCTATGTCCTACTGATGCAAGGTCAACACCAAGAAGTTTGAACTTAAAATACAAATACTATATTATATGCCAGTGAAACACTATGGAGTAAGAACACAGGTGAAAATGACAACAGAATGTTAAATAAAGAAAAATTCAATTATGCACTAACATTCTTTTTTGTCCTGGATCACCTGGAAAAGATTTTGCCATAATAAATGTACACTGTGATGTTATCAATTACATAAGTGGTCATTTTAAAATGTAAATTTCTCCATTTGGACTTTTAGGGGAAGATAACTGGTTTTCTAAATAATTTGAGCTAGCATGAATTGTTTTTGAAAGCCATGTTGATATCCACAACAATCACTTTATTCTGCATACTTTTCTGATTTTAGCTAGATAAAGAACTTGGTGGAATTCCCTGGCTGTCCAATGGTTGGACTCCAAGCTTCCACTGCAGGGTGCAGTGGTTCAATCTCTGGTCAGGAAACTAAGATCCTGCATGCCATGAGGCAAAAAAATTTTATTCATTAAAAATAAAAACCCAAATTTTGTGTTATAAAAGGACTTTGTATGACCCTTTAGAATAGCCTCTACCACTTATTTACTCCAATGATTACTCATTATTAACAAAGTACAAATATGTAAGATCCTGCGGACACTGACACATGTCCACAAATCTTCCTTTATCTTATATGGAAAATGTGACAAGTGTGTGTTTTAAAATTCAAATTTAATCACTTAACAATTATTGAACACCTGCTCAATGCTTAATCAATATATTTTAGGAGGGGGTGGCAAACTAGGCATCCAAGCTCAGTGCATCTGTTTTTTGTAAATAAAGTTGCATTGGAACACAGCCTTGCTCATACATTTATATAAGAGCACGAGCTGCTCAATATAGCAGAGGTGACTATTTATGACAGAAGTCATAATGGCCCACAGAACTTAGAACATTGTCCATCTTGCGCAGCAAACGCTTGCAAGCTGCTATAGCATAGCATTGTCCAAACATGTATTAACCACTCTCTCTCATATACTAATAAGAAATATTTATGACATCCTTTTTCTTTGCTGTTGCTATCTGATGTCTTTGCTGAAATAAATGAATAAGAGTCTGCCTAAAATTGACTGAAATATCACACTTTGGGGTGGGAGACGGGGTCAAGGCTAATGATGATATTCTAAAGCAAATGATATTCTGACTCGACAGACAGTTAACTCTGCTGAGGATGGTTAAGGAATTTCACCCTTCAATCATTTTCCATTTGTCCACTGCTCTTTTACTTATTCATTCCATTAATACCTCTCTCTACTAAGCAAGTTTTTGCTTCTAGAATCTATGGTATTTTATTTAGCTGGGTCGGCCAAAATAATTACCCCTCAGCTTTCAGCAACTATCACATACCAGATATATAAAGTATCACTGGAGATTCGTTGGCCAAATTCTACTGTGGAATGAATCTGAAGTAAGCTCTATTTCCCAGTCGGGGTCCCTGCTTCTTTAAGACTGTGTTATCTTAAAATTGGTTAGAATTTGTTCCTTTCACTCCCATAAGGATGATTGCTATATGCATGAATATCTCCCTTCAGCAAAGACTGTAACAATCTTTCACCTATTGGCCTTAGAGATTAATGTCTGTGTGGGTGCCAGATTATTCAGAAACTAGCTGCCAAATGTGTTATCTTCTAAATACTGAGCGCTGATCTTATCATTCCCTTTTGTAAAATGCCCTGGCATTCAGGAAACCATGCTGCTGATATGTGAATTATACAAATAGTACAGACTTTGATTCTGATTTCCCTCGCACACCATCATTTTCATGTCCTATTCCAGTAGCAACTGTTGGGCTGTCTGGAAGTTTAAAATGTTTTACCATCGTATTTCCATTCAGTTAAGAGTGGTTATGAGAGTAAAGGATCCTTAAGTGAAAATTTTAAAAATGTATCAAATAGTAAAATACACTCTATGAAATGTTAAATTTCAGATTTGTGAATTTCATGCATTTCATGTCATGCAAACCAAATAATTTTGTTCTTTTTTTCTCCTACTTGGATCTTCTGGAAGGAGGATGGTAAATGTAAAATTATTTTAAGTAGAACTTTAGAAGGACCTAACTGTTCTCAAAGCTACCAATTTGAATTCTATATAGCAGTTTCATCGATGGTAAAATGTCGGTTTGCTCTATACTATTAGGAATAGCAATGCTTGGTCAAAAGGAAACAATAGCATTGCATGGAACTGGCTTTTCTTTCTCCCTTTCCATTTCTATTTGCCAAATGCCCAATCCACTTTTGATGTAAAACTTCAGATGTCTTCTTATTAATCAAGATTCTAATACATTCCAGATGAATAAACAAGTTCAGCACTGCAGCACGCACTATTCGTCTTAACCCAGGATTTATTAGAGTCACCCTTTCCAAGCTGTCTTAACTTAAAAAAGATGGTTTATTGTCCCTATTTCTACAGTAAGGGCCTAGTAAACACACTGAAACTATGTCTTTGTCCCTCTGTGATATAATATTCAAAGAGATTTTTTTTCAACCTTTCAGTGTAACATTATCCAAATCCTTTGAAACTCTAAGTAGTTTGAGCAAACTCAATCATCCGCATACAGAAACCATAGACAATCAATACAAACGCAATCTGTTAGGGATGACATTGGAGACATGATGTCCCAGAATTCTTTGCAGCACGCAACGGAACATTGAATATTCACTATATGGTACAAAGTGGTAGCCAAAACATAAAGCTCTAATTAAAAAGCACTCTTCGGTGAACAGCTAAATATTTTGCCTTTTAACTTTTCCTGATACAAGGAATAATTTGGGGAAAATTATCTACACACATGGTATCGATTAGCTCAGACCTATGATTTCTCTGATTTCACACTGCTGATATCTCAATGGGAGTTTACCATGTAATTTAACCAATCAAAACATGTTCGAATACTGATATTTAAAAATTAAATTCTGCTCAACAATCCTTATTTTATGTATTTTGACTTGTACCATTTTCAGGCTAGAGGAAAATAGGTCTTTCTCTATGTAATCAAAAGAAAACAGGACAGGGAAGTAATAATAAGGTGTAAAAGCGCATATTATCCCAATGTATGTGGCTAATAGCTTTTGTATGGCATCAGTACTACCCTTCTTACGGCTCCCAGCTTACTAATGTTCTTACTAATACTGGACTCCTAAGGGTGGTTCTATAAATAAGACATTTATATAGAAAACTAGGAAAAAATGAAAGGTTATAATATTAACATACCAAACTCATTTTTAATTAAAGAAATAAAAAAGCCCAGTCTTTAGGGGGTTTGGGAAAATAAGGTAGTCAAATGAGACCAATTAACTTCATTAGCTTCTGCAAATACCTAGTTTTCCAACACATTCCTATTTTTTCCATCTGTTCCACAGTTAAAATGTGTCTACAAATTAACATTTTATTTATGATTCAGGTTCTGATTCATAAAAATTATGCACATATAGTACAAAGACCTAATACTTCATGGAAAAATACAGAAGACTCTATGGCAGCTTATTTACCAATATATTTTTTTTCCTGAACAAAGCAACCTCAATCACAAAGTACCACATGCTAGAAAATCAGAGATGCCCCTTCCAGTCATTTCTGTCTTTAAGGTATTTTCCCCAGATACATTTGAAGACAAAATTGCTTCTTTTCTATGTTCTCTTTTCTTTATTCTCACCTCATAGCAAGTGGCATAGGAGCTTCTAAAGTTCTCCCCACTCTGACCTGACTTTCACATTACCTTCAAAGCCCATGACGCATCCCTAATGCTCTGGAAATGCTGCATATCTGAGTTTGAAATGCTGTGCAAGTGCCCGTGCATCCTACCAGCTTAAACAGCAGAGCAGAGCTTTCAAAATACATTGCAAGGATCAACAAAAATCAGCATGGGGAAAAGAGGGTGTGCTCATTCCATTTTAAGCATTTATAAAACCTGGATCCATAAGACAAACCGACTTTTCTTAGCACGGTATTTTATTGCCATTCGACGGTTCCTGAGCTGAGAACAACAGGCACTTTTGTAAGTGGACTGGGGAGTTATTTAATTTCCCTTTAACTTCTGTAAGTAAGTCTTTATCCCTCGCTGACATTCCATTTTATTATTTTATTATTTACAGCAGTACCTGCTCATAAATCAAATCCTCAGACCTCTTATGATAGTAGGAAAACACAGAAACTCAGAAAAGAATTTTCCTTTTGAACCCACAAGCTGTCTTTCTAAACAGTATTATGCAGGTCCCTGGCATCGGTCCTTTCCAAAGGGACCCCTCACAGCAAAAGTATAAATTACCACTCTTTTTCCATGTCTTAACACTACCAAATTCTTGAGACATTACTGACCCTGAAGGGAGGATATCATATCAGGAGAATTTGGGAACACAGCGTTCAAAAGCATGAGACTTACAACTCCTGTGACATACTCCTTTTATTTTCTGGGTAGCAAAACTGAGTACATTGACTCTTCTCATCAACTCCAAAAATGTTAGGGTGCTCAAAGAGGTCAATATACAGTATTGAGGTTTTTTACTTTCTGAAAAATGAAAAGACGTCACATGTTATGGGAGAAAGGCATGTTGCTGTTTAGGTTTTGTGCTTCCAAAATATCCCATTTGCTAATATGTCAGAGTTGTTGTAAGTCAAAGTTAAATAATTTCAGCATTGCGAATACTAAAAAAATGTGCTAGTAAGGAATGATCAGGATATGATTTGCTCAGATCCTCTAGACAAATACAGATACATGCAGGGAATCAGTACTGAGGATGCCATAGGGCATGGTATGGCTTGGATTGTACCTCGAAAGAGTTCACGAGCAGAAGTGTTAAGGAGGCTCTTTTCAAGCACCCTCCAGATCATTTTCACACCTAGTATGAACTCAAATCCTCATTTTGACCCTTGAATTACTTTGACCATGTGGCGGTCTAGAGATCTATCTATATGATATGACACTATCACTGAAAAAAGTAGACTTTTACAGCTGGAAGCCGCATGAGAAATCAGCTTGCTGAACACACTGTTTTTGAGTCCAGAGGAATTCGTTTTTTTCGCCTTAAGCCCCACTAAAGTAAGTGACAGTTTTCATTGTGGGTTCTAGATGTGACCATGTCACCAGCAGACAGGGCCCACGGTGATGACCTGGGACTCAAAGGGCTGTCCGCACAGAGCAACAAAATCAACAAAGCGAGGTAAATTCAACAAAAATAATTTGTTTCTGATCTGTACTTACTTTATCTTAAAGATTAAAAAAAGCATACATACTATCTAAGTTAATGTGCTTCAATCCTATTTTGATAAGGCTGGACAAGATCAATCAGATAGAAAAATGTTCCCTAGTGATAAAATAGCAATATATCCACAGCCATCATCCAGAGAGATGTCCATAGTTTTGATTTTTAATCAAATTTTCACTCACCTATAGCCTATTCTTATAAAACCCATGAAGCTGCTTCATGGTATATGCTGATGGATATGTGGTTGTGGATTATTTATAGGTTTTTCTGCCTGATAATTTACATTCAGATCAAGGTACACTCCAGAAGCCCTGAATTAATACAGTGTTCCAGCTGCCCAACTTTCTATAATCCTCCAAGCAGTGGACCTGAGCTTGGAGCTCAGAGATACCAAAGAAAGAAGCAAAATAAGAAATGTGAATGGGCTCATTCTACATACCAGCATCCCATTGAAAAAATGGACTTATCTCTGAATCTTAAATTGATACCCACTGTTTTCTGATGGGATTTTTGTAGCTTGTTTGATGACAGACCTTTGTCTTTGGATTTCTTCTCCATCCCACCTCTTTCTATTCATGTGTAGACCCCTGGACCTATATAAAGGCTGGGGCTGCCCCCAAGAAAGAGGCTGAAAGGAATGAACTCCAACAATGAAAGCCCCCAGCAAATGTTATGCAAATTTATTATGAATCAAGCCAGAAGTACAAATTTACTACATTGTGGCAAGCCTATAAAATAGCAATTTGTCTTACTGTATGTGCCATTTGAATGTATTCAAATCATGGGCATTGTCTATTTCTGTTAGCCAGATCATTCAAACTTTTAAGAGCAAAGTAAATATAAAGTGTTGCCTTTATCATAATATGCAGCCACTGTGTCTGCTTTCCTTTCTTCAAGCCCCCGTGTGGTCCAGGAACACATAATCAATGCTTTTACTCCAATTATCTGATTCTTACACAGAACATGAACCTGTTTGCCATTCCTTCACATTTTACAATTATTTTTGTAACAGCTACTTTCACTCTTCTGGAAAAAACTGTTACTTTCAGTAGTTAATGGGTTATAGCTCTTTATACTTTATACACAGAGCAAAAAGGGAAGTGGAAAGTTTAACAAATTCTCTTCAAATTTGTATAAAACTATAACTGCCTATCACAAAACTACCAATAGAAGCGCTACCTCAGAACATATACAGTGCTCTTACATTCTTTCTTTTTTAAGATTAAAAAGTATTTATTTGTATGTATGCTTTCCCTGTCATTTGACTTCTGATACAAACCAAGTAAGTATTGTAATCTACATGTCATTCATATGCTATACTAGGAAACACTGGCTTCCTTTTCTCATTGACTCATTCAGCAAACACCTGCTAAATGCCAGTTACCTACAAGACATGGTGAGAGATGCCCAGAAGATACAAAGATTAAAGTGACTCTGTCCTCATTCTCAAGGATCATAATACACAAGGAGCTGAACATTTAATAAAGTTAACCTTATGTTCCAGCAAGTACACTCCTGGGCACAGACTCAAATGAACTGAAAGCAGGATCTGGAGAAAATATTTGTACACTCATGTTCATTGTATTGCTATTCACAATAGCCAAGAGGTGGAAGCAACCTCAATGTCCATCAAGAAATCAATGGATAAAGAAAATGCAGTATTCATATCAATGGAATATTATTCAGCTTTAAAAATGAGAAAATCTTGCAGTACGCTACAATAATATGATAATATTCCACAATAAAAGAATCAATCCTTGGGTTGGGAGGATCCCCTACAGAAAGAAATGGCAACCCACACCAGTGTTCTTGCCTGGAAAATCCCATGGGCAGAGGAGCCTGGTGGGCTATAATCCATGGGGTTGCAAAGAGTTGAACACGACTTAGTAACTAAACATACACACATTTCACGTTACGCTAAGTGAAATAAGCCAGTCATAAAAGGACAGATACTTTATAACTTTACTTGAAAACACTTGCCAAGTTGTCAGAGATGGTTACAGATGATCAAGTGTATTTTTCGAAATTCAATGTTTCTCTTCTAACCAGAATTTATGATGGATATAAGGTACCTAGAGTAGTCAAGTTCATAGGCATGGAAAGTAGAAGGATAGTGTCCAGGGACTGGTGTCAGGGAAATGGGAAGTGGTTGTTTAATAGTCACTGAGCTTAAGTTTTTGTAAGATGAAAAGAACCCTGGAGAACGTTTGCACAACAACGTGAATGTACACTACTGACCTGTGCACTTAAAAATCATTAAGATAGTAACATTTTATATATGTGTACTGTACCATAGGTAATTTTTGTTTTCAATTTAGCTGACTTGACAAACATATGGAACTATGATGCAAAGAAATTTGTTTTCAATGATTTTGGCTTTTTTATTTAAAAGGAAACACTGGCTTCCTTTTCTCATTGACTCATTCAGCAAACACCTGCTAAATGCCAGTTACCTACAAGACATGGTGAGAGATGCCCAGAAGATACAAAGATTAAAGTGACTCTGTCCTCATTCTCAAGGATCATAATACACAAGGAGCTGAACATTTAATAAAGTTAACCTTATGTTCCAGCAAGTACACTCCTGGGCACAGACTCAAATGAACTGAAAGCAGGATCTGGAGAAAATATTTGTACACTCATGTTCATTGTATTGCTATTCACAATAGCCAAGAGGTGGAAGCAACCTCAATGTCCATCAAGAAATCAATGGATAAAGAAAATGCAGTATTCATATCAATGGAATATTATTCAGCTTTAAAAATGAGAAAATCTTGCAGTACGCTACAATAATATGATAATATTCCACAATAAAAGAATCAATCCTTGGGTTGGGAGGATCCCCTACAGAAAGAAATGGCAACCCACACCAGTGTTCTTGCCTGGGGAATTCCATGGATAGAGGAGCCTGGTGGGCTATAATCCATGGAGTTGCAAAGAGTTGAACACGACTTAGTAACTAAACATACACACATTTCACGTTACGCTAAGTGAAATAAGCCAGTCATAAAAGGACAGATACTTTATAACTTTACTTGAAAACACTTGCCAAGTTGTCAGAGATGGTTACAGATGATCAAGTGTATTTTTCGAAATTCAATGTTTCTCTTCTAACCAGAATTTATGATGGATATAAGGTACCTAGAGTAGTCAAGTTCATAGGCATGGAAAGTAGAAGGATAGTGTCCAGGGACTGGTGTCAGGGAAATGGGAAGTGGTTGTTTAATAGTCACTGAGCTTAAGTTTTTGTAAGATGAAAAGAACCCTGGAGAACGTTTGCACAACAACGTGAATGTACACTACTGACCTGTGCACTTAAAAATCATTAAGATAGTAACATTTTATATATGTGTACTGTACCATAGGTAATTTTTGTTTTCAATTTAGCTGACTTGACAAACATATGGAACTATGATGCAAAGAAAAACATGTGTGTTTTACAATGAGCCTGGTGGATATTCAAAGATGTGGAGAGACTATATCTGGTTGGAGTGTACAGCTGCATTCAAAGGGGAGCATTATCAGGTGGGTGTCCAACAGAAGCAGAGTTTCTGAGTCTATCCTTGAGACCTGAAGGCTGAAAAGAGGCTCCTCTAGGGGCAAAGTGCAGGAAGAAGATCCCTCTTCCTGTCAGGTGTCAGGTGTCTTCCTTTGTCAGGTGATGCTGACAAAGGTCTTACTCCCGTGTCCTTTCTGAGGAATTGGGGCAACCCAAGACAGTAGCAAGAGTAGAGGTAGAAACGAGAGCAGTGTTGTGTGGGACATATAGACATGCAAGAATCTGAAGGTAGGAGAACAAGGTAGGAGAACAAGGTAAACAGAATCTCAGAGAAAAACAGGCGGTCAAACAGTCCAGATATATTGAGCATGCCACTGAAATGAGTTCAGAGGAAGGCCATGAGAAAGATACTTTCCTAAAAGCACTACAGATATGTAGATAGATAAACAGATAGATTTTTTAAAAGGAACTTCCTGGATGAAGTATTAAAAAGCACAAGAAAAGACACAGTGATGAGAAAAGACCAGTATGAAATGAAGCTAGAGAGGGAGGTTATAGGTGATCATTGGTCGGGGGGGAAACTGTCAGGGTAAACACAACAGACTCATTGTTTGAGGAACTTCTGTTGCCTTGAGGAAAACTGAAATGATCGTTAATTTCAGTAAGATCAAGAGACCAGGGTGGGAAAGACAGGGTTTCGATCCCTGGGTAGGAAAGACATCATGGAGAAGGGAATGGCCACCCACTCCAGTATTCTAGCCTGGAGAATCCCATGGACAGCGGCACCTGTTGGGCTACAGTTCACGGGGTTGCAAAGAGATGGTCACAACTGAGTGACTAACACCTGAAATAATATCTAAGTTCTTTTATTTAGCTCAAATCATATGATGATTAAAAAGGCCTATCTTAGAAAAGAGCATTTAGTTGATATTCATTTCAGTCCATTGCTCAACTGACTTATCAAGTCATGAGAAAGTTTTAGTAAAGAGCCCTCTGCACAACTAGGGAAGAGTGCCAGGGCTCAAACAATACATTTTCCCACAAATACCTTCATGATTTTAAGTACATCATTTACAGTTCAAACCTTAGTTTCCCTTTTCTGGTAAAATCAGGAGAGACTATGTTTCTATACTGTTTTCTGGCTAGGAAGTTCTCTAAAACTCTATGATTGTCTCAAAGTGGAGGGCCTGCTGCCTAGAGTCAGAAATTCATCCACACGTGATACTTTCTTGTCTCTTTGTCCTTCCACTGACTACATTGAGTCCCCAAAGCCAATGAGAAGGCTTCCCATAAATTGATTACATCCTGATCTAGCATCATTGGTTATGGAACCTTCTCTTCCCTGGGAAACACTTTCCAAGTTGTCAAAGATGCCGGCAGATGATCAAATGTATATTTCAAAATTCTTTGTATCACTTTTCATTGGAAAGGCCAATCCATGTTTTTGAAGAACCATACCTTTAGAGACTTAGAAAGAAACTAACATCCCATTATGATGTATGCAGTCCATCAACTTTCAAGTTTCTCTTAAATTTAGTTCTCTCAGTTTTCTCTTCAATATGTTGGACAAATTCTCAGAACATTAAATACATGGACACACACAAAGACACTCTTTCACATTTAAAATTGAATGTCTTTCAATCTATGTGTTATTTGGGGCTATCTGTGTAGTGTTCCCCTCTATAGAGATTAAGATTAAATTTTTAGTATTCCCCTCTATGATAGATTACAGATTAAATAAAGACAGCTACATATTTAATTATTGATATCATGGGTGCTTGCATAACTGATAAGGATAATAATATGAAGAGGTAAACAACACCTTCCTGTTCATTACCTTCTCCGTTTTCTCAAGAAGTCACTTGCTTTGTTTCACATTTAGTAGCTGTTATAGATGATAAGGTTTGGATAATACCACGGGAGAATTGCCTGTATTCCAACAAGAGAGCATTCTCAGAATATGCCCATAGACTAATACAAAATGTACAGCTTGCCCAACATGAATCACAGTGATAGGATTAGGCCCAAAGGGAGTGATGACAGCTCTCTACAAGCAACTGAAAGGTGCAAATGGCAAGATGGGAAAAGAATTATTTAAAGAGGTCCAAGGTGTATGTGAAGAGGGATTAAATTAAGCAAAGAAAAATTCAGGTTTTATCTCAAGAAAAAAAAATCCTAATGGCGATATGTTAAAGGAGCAGCTTCCTGAGAAAGGCGTGGAAGGCCTCAATGTTGGAGAAAATTCTAAGCGTAAGTGAAATGACATCGGAGGGCCTGCTGCCTAGAGTCAGAAATTCATCCACACGTGATACTTTCTTGTCTCTTTGTCCTTCCACTGACTACATTGAGTCCCCAAAGCCAATGAGAAGGCTTCCCATAAATTGATTACATCCTGATCTAGCATCATTGGTTATGGAACCTTCTCTTCCCTGGGAAACACTTTCCAAGTTGTCAAAGATGCCGGCAGATGATCAAATGTATATTTCAAAATTCTTTGTATCACTTTTCATTGGAAAGGCCAATCCATTTTTTTGAAGAACCATACCTTTAGAGACTTAGAAAGAAACTAACATCCCATTATGATGTATGCAGTCCATCAACTTTCAAGTTTCTCTTAAATTTAGTTCTCTCAGTTTTCTCTTCAATATGTTGGACAAATTCTCAGAACATTAAATACATGGACACACACAAAGACACTCTTTCACATTTAAAATTGAATGTCTTTCAATCTATGTGTTATTTGGGGCTATCTGTGTAGTGTTCCCCTCTATAGAGATTAAGATTAAATTTTTAGTATTCCCCTCTATGATAGATTACAGATTAAATAAAGACAGCTACATATTTAATTATTGATATCATGGGTGCTTGCATAACTGATAAGGATAATAATATGAAGAGGTAAACAACACCTTCCTGTTCATTACCTTCTCCGTTTTCTCAAGAAGTCACTTGCTTTGTTTCACATTTAGTAGCTGTTATAGATGATAAGGTTTGGATAATACCACGGGAGAATTGCCTGTATTCCAACAAGAGAGCATTCTCAGAATATGCCCATAGACTAATACAAAATGTACAGCTTGCCCAACATGAATCACAGTGATAGGATTAGGCCCAAAGGGAGTGATGACAGCTCTCTACAAGCAACTGAAAGGTGCAAATGGCAAGATGGGAAAAGAATTATTTAAAGAGGTCCAAGGTGTATGTGAAGAGGGATTAAATTAAGCAAAGAAAAATTCAGGTTTTATCTCAAGAAAAAAAAAAAATCCTAATGGCGATATGTTAAAGGAGCAGCTTCCTGAGAAAGGCGTGGAAGGCCTCAATGTTGGAGAAAATTCTAAGCGTAAGTGAAATGACATTGGGAATAGACCATATGGAGGAATCCCATGCCAGCCAGAGGAGAGCCGGCTGACCCATCAGCGTATCTACCTTCTGTTTCTATAGCCCTATGGATTCTTCATGAAGGAAAATGAGATTTAATACCAAGAATCACAAAAATGATTCTGGAGCAAGGCCATCTCTTTATCTACACAAGATAACCACCCATGTGGCCTTCCCAGAGACTTCCTATCCATCTACTACAATACAATACATGAAAATGCTCTGCAGTTATCAATTCCTATTTAGCTATAAAATATTATAATAGGAATAATAGCTATCATTTACTGGGTAATTATTAATACAATGTGCCAGGCACCCTGCTTTGTACTTTCCATATGGCAAGTCATTTATGCGTCACAAACATCCATGAGGTTTCACAGATGAGGAAATTCTAGCCCCGTATATGTCTAAGTAGAAGATCTGAATCCACACAGTTCAAGTTCGGCCCTGAGCTGTCTGCTCCTGAGCTCTTATCTACAACAGGGCTGCCTGCCTGCAGAGTCCACCCTCAAAGAAGAACCAGTCTATTCCTTGATCTTCCTCCCGGTCCTGGAGGTGCCATCAGAGAGGCCTGAAAGGCAGGTTACTCCTCCTTGAGGGGTAGGATCAAACCATGAGCTGACTTTAAATTGGCCCATTCTAACTAAGATCTCAACCAAGTTTGGATTTGTAATTGAGCAGAAGAGAAACTTTTCGAAGTAGCCCTTTGATTCAGTTCTGATTCAGTTCTTGTGACCCTTTATTTCTTGTGAAATAAACCTTTTTAAGACTGAGTTATGATATCAATTTGCTTCAGTCCAACAAAAATGTATACTCTTATGCACCCCAGAGGCTCATCTCTAGCAAGGGGTCAGATTAGGTCATCCCTAAACTAGCTGAGGAGGACACTCTAAGCATAAACTTCTAGGAGAAGAGATGAGAACAGGGCTGATGGGAGTCGGGTAGGAAACAAAGATGCAGAAATGGGAAAACGAAGCCAGCAGTTCAGGCAAAATAAGATCAAGACCAGTCACTCCGACCACACGTGCACAGAAATGATTTGTTGAGTGCCTGCCATGTACCAGGGACTGGGAACACAGCCATCAATACAGCAGGGTTTCAGACTTAATGGTGCTTATCGGGTAACTGGAAGACAGAAATCACACAAGTGTTCTGAGAGGATGTGACTGTGGACATACCCAGATGTGAGTTTTGGAAAGGCCCCCTGGAGAAAAAGTCCCTTAAACAAGGAGGGAGAAGAGGTGAAAGGAAGACATTGCCTCCAAACAGAAAGCACAATATAAGAAATAGGCTGGGGAGGGAAAGTGCTTGGTTAGTTTCAGGAACTGTGAACAAGCGCTGGAGCTGGTGGTAGGGGCTACAAAGCCAGGCTCAAGCAGATTACAAGGAAGCATAGGACACAGAAAACACTTAAATTCAGGGGGATTCCCTGGTTAAGTCCAGTGGTTAAAACCCACCTTGCAATGTAGGGGACGTGGATCTGATCCCTGGTTTAGGAACTAAGATCCCACATGTCACAGGTATCTATGCCTGCAGGCTGCAACTAAGCTTGAGCATTGCAACTACTGAGCGTGCTGCAAGGAAGATCCAGAATAAGATGCAAGTAAAGAAAAGGTCCAAATGAAAAAAGAAAAGAAAGCACTTAAGTTTATCCTAAGAGACTTGGGAAATCATGGAAAGCTTCTAAGTATGAACTGATTTAGTTCAGAGACCATAAAACACAACAATAAATGCCAGTCTTGGGGTCAGACACAGCTGGGGTTCAAATCCAGGCTCCCACACTTCTTGTGTGATCATATAAGATAAATATGCTCCTAGAAAAAATGGGAATACAAAAGAAATCTATACATACCTCTCCTAAGACTGGTTTAGAAGATTAATTTAGCTGATGTTAGTGGTAAAGAACCCACCTGCCAATGCAGGAAGCATATGAAACTTGGGCTTGATCCCTACATTGGGAAGATTCCCTGGAGAAGGGCATAGCAACCCACTCGAGTATTCTTGCCTAGAAAATCCCATGGACAGAGGAGTCTGGTGGACTATGTATAGTCCATGGGGCGGCAAAGAGTCAGACACGACTGAGCAACTTAGCACAGCACGGTAAAGTGACCGGCACCAACCAGGGCATGCAGTCAGCATTCAGAGGGACAGACGGGATTGTGGGAGGAGGGACTACTGCATGCTGGAAGCTAAGAACCTGGAATGTAGAGGAAAAGCGTGTTAGGTTACTCAGTCTTTTCTTCATAGCCTCAACATTATTTGAAAAACCTTGGATATCTTTTTAAAAAATATGTCTTTTTAACATACCCAGATGTGAGTTTTGGAAAGGCCCCTGGAGAAAAGTCCCTTAAACAAGGAGGGAGAAGAGGTGAAAGGAAGACATTGCCTCCAAACAGAAAAAAAGGCTGGGGAGGGAAAGTGCTTGGTTAGTTTCAGGAACTGTGAACAAGCGCTGGAGCTGGTGGTAGGGGCTACAAAGCCAGGCTCAAGCAGATTACAAGGAAGCATAGGACACAGAAAACACTTAAATTCAGGGGGATTCCCTGGTTAAGTCCAGTGGTTAAAACCCACCTTGCAATGTAGGGGACGTGGATCTGATCCCTGGTTTAGGAACTAAGATCCCACATGTCACAGGTATCTATGCCTGAAAGGCTGCAACTAAGCTTGAGCATTGCAACTACTGAGCGTGCTGCAAGGAAGATCCAGAATAAGATGCAAGTAAAGAAAAGGTCCATATGAAGGAAGAAAAGAAAGCACTTAAGTTTATCCTAAGAGACTTGGGAAATCATGGAAAGCTTCTAAGTATGAACTGATTTAGTTCAGAGACCATAAAACACAACAATAAATGCCAGTCTTGGGGTCAGACACAGCTGGGGTTCAAATCCAGGCTCCCACACTTCTTGTGTGATCATATAAGATAAATATGCTCCTAGAAAAAATGGGAATACAAAAGAAATCTATACATACCTCTCCTAAGACTGGTTTAGAAGATTAATTTAGCTGATGTTAGTGGTAAAGAACCCACCTGCCAATGCAGGAAGCATATGAAACTTGGGCTTGATCCCTACATTGGGAAGTTTCCCCTGGAGAAGGGCATAGCAACCCACTCGAGTATTCTTGCCTAGAAAATCCCATGGACAGAGGAGTCTGGTGGACTATGTATAGTCCATGGGGCGGCAAAGAGTCAGACACGACTGAGCAACTTAGCACAGCACGGTAAAGTGACCGGCACCAACCAGGGCATGCAGTCAGCATTCAGAGGGACAGACGGGATTGTGGGAGGAGGGACTACTGCATGCTGGAAGCTAAGAACCTGGAATGTAGAGGAAAAGCGTGTTAGGTTACTCAGTCTTTTCTTCATAGCCTCAACATTATTTGAAAAAACCTTGGATATCTTTTAAAAATATGTCAAGAAAATATAACGTGGAGGGCCTAGCAGATAGCAAGTTCTCAATAAATTATAACCGTTATTACTACAGCTAAAACTCTATCACAAAACTTTATATATTTTGGCATGTTTTTCAAAGAACTGGATTTCCTACAATTAGCACTTCTCCTGCATCCCATATATATTTATTGCAGCTCCTCAATGTTTAGACTCCTTTAACCAATGCTGTATTATCTCTCCAATCTTCAAAACCCTCATGAGATTCATGGCTACAAATAAAAACATCGAAGCACATGGAGAGTAAAACCACACAAAGAGTCGAAGAAGGAAATACAGGTCACTGGAGTTCAGCTAAAACATAACTGTTCCTTTATAAATAATATATACCATTTTTATTATTAAGGCACAATTTCAACAGAGTGAAATACCGAAACCTGGAAACCTTTTATCCAGGATACATTATTAAGGAAGATTCTTCTGCTTTTGTCTCTGAGCTTCTAGCCTTCTAAAGGGTGAGGATGGTTGTCGCGGTGTGAATGCAAGGGTACAAGAGGAATTTTGGATCTCTGGGGATTCATCACCAGAGTCATTGGGAGTTTGGTCCAATATTAGTTGCACCACTGTGGTTCTGCTTACGAGCAAAACAGAGACTTCGGCGCATGTGAGCTAATATCCTTTGTAACTAACTAAATACGTTGCCTATTTGATCAGCAGGAGCTAGACGATGAGCTTTAAAACTCAGATGGATAACTACTGAGAACCTACTGTATAGCACAGGCTTCCCGGGTAGCTCAGTGGTAAAGAATCCACCTGTCAATACAGGAGATTTGGGCTCGATCCTCTGTTGGGAAGAGTCAGACACGACTGAGCAACTTAGCACAGCACGGTAAAGTGACCGGCACCAACCAGGGCATGCAGTCAGCATTCAGAGGGACAGACGGGATTGTGGGAGGAGGGACTACTGCATGCTGGAAGCTAAGAACCTGGAATGTAGAGGAAAAGCGTGTTAGGTTACTCAGTCTTTTCTTCATAGCCTCAACATTATTTGAAAAAACCTTGGATATCTTTTAAAAATATGTCAAGAAAATATAACGTGGAGGGCCTAGCAGATAGCAAGTTCTCAATAAATTATAACCGTTATTACTACAGCTAAAACTCTATCACAAAACTTTATATATTTTGGCATGTTTTTCAAAGAACTGGATTTCCTACAATTAGCACTTCTCCTGCATCCCATATATATTTATTGCAGCTCCTCAATGTTTAGACTCCTTTAACCAATGCTGTATTATCTCTCCAATCTTCAAAACCCTCATGAGATTCATGGCTACAAATAAAAACATCGAAGCACATGGAGAGTAAAACCACACAAAGAGTCGAAGAAGGAAATACAGGTCACTGGAGTTCAGCTAAAACATAACTGTTCCTTTATAAATAATATATACCATTTTTATTATTAAGGCACAATTTCAACAGAGTGAAATACCGAAACCTGGAAACCTTTTATCCAGGATACATTATTAAGGAAGATTCTTCTGCTTTTGTCTCTGAGCTTCTAGCCTTCTAAAGGGTGAGGATGGTTGTCGCGGTGTGAATGCAAGGGTACAAGAGGAATTTTGGATCTCTGGGGATTCATCACCAGAGTCATTGGGAGTTTGGTCCAATATTAGTTGCACCACTGTGGTTCTGCTTACGAGCAAAACAGAGACTTCGGCGCATGTGAGCTAATATCCTTTGTAACTAACTAAATACGTTGCCTATTTGATCAGCAGGAGCTAGACGATGAGCTTTAAAACTCAGATGGATAACTACTGAGAACCTACTGTATAGCACAGGCTTCCCGGGTAGCTCAGTGGTAAAGAATCCACCTGTCAATACAGGAGATTTGGGCTCGATCCCTCTGTTGGGAAGATCCCCTAGAGAAGGAAATGGCAACCCACTTCAGTATTCTTTTTTGAGGGGGGTGGTGGAGGGGGGCAGGCAGGCTACTTCTATTGGTCTTTCATTTGTCTAGTTTCATCCATCTTTGTTCTTTGGCCCATGTGGGCCTCCCATTGCAGTGGCCTCTGTTGTTGCAGAGCACCAGCTCTGGGTGCATGCGTTCCAGAGCTCCGGCTCAGTAATTGGACACATCAGTCCAGCCACTCCGCGGCACGTGGGATCTTCCCAGGCCAGGGATTGAATCGGTGCCCCTTGCACTGCAAGGCAATGTCCTTACCCACTGGACCATCAGGGAAGCCCCCACTCCAGTATTCTTGCCTGGAATATCCCGTGGACAAAGAAGCCTGGTGGGCTACAGTTCATGGGGTCACAAAGAATTGGACGTTACTGAGTGACTGAGCACAAGCACTGTATAGAATAGGGAACTCTACTCAATGCTCTCTGGTGACCCAAATTAGAAGCAAACCCATGGAAGAAGGGAAATACGCAGCTGATTCACTTTACTGTACAGTAGAAACTAACACAACATAGTAAGGCGACTATAATCCAACTGGAAAAAAAATGAAACTCTATTCTGAAGGGCATCTTTCTTTGTGTTCCGAGAGTACCCCATGCCTCAGCATAAATGGGACTCATTTGCTGCTCAATTTATTTCCTATTTTAATTTTTTAAACTTTTTGTTTTATATTGGAGTACAGTTGATTAAGCCTGGAGGAGGGCATGACAAGCGACTCCAGTATTGTTGCCTAGAGAATCCCATGGACAGAGGAGCTTTGCAGGCTACCCGTCCAAAGGGTCACAAAGAGTAGGACCTGACTGAGGGACTAAGCACACACACACACACACACACACACACACACACACACACACAGTTGATTAACCATGCTGTGTTACTTTTGGGTGTATAGTGTGCTTCCTTGGTGACTCAGAGGGTAAAGAATCCACCTTCAATGCAGAGATGTAGGTTCAGTCTTTGGGTCAGGAAAATCTCCTAGAGAAAAGAATGGCAACCCACTCCAGTAGCCTCACCTGAAGAATGCCATGGACAGAGGAGCCTGGCGGGCTGCAGTCCATGGGATCACAGAGAATCGGACACGACTGAGCGACTAACACTGACTCTTTTTTGTCACAGTTGATTAACCATGTTGTGTGAGTTTCGAGTGTACAACAGTGATTCATTTATATATATGCATGTATCCATTTTTTTTCAAATTCTTTTCCCATTTAGGCTGTTACAGAATATTGAGCAGAGTTCCCTGCCCACTTAATTTTCCAGTTTTCTGCTTTTTGCCATCCTCATCACAGTGTACACAGCACACGGAAGGGTTCTGCCTAGTCAGCGCCTGACTCCATCGTCCCGAATAGTCTAGTCGCAGCCTGTTTCACGTTTCCTGTACTTATGAACAGGTAGGGGGAAAAATAAAATCCAAGAGAACGTGTATGCTTCACTCCTCCTTCTCTGCAGCCCCTCTCCTCTCCCACCTTCTCCCTGTTTCTGCCCACCTCTTGCTCCTCCCTTCCATCTTTCTCCTCTTTTTCCTTTTGTTTCCCACATATGTATGTGTTTCCTTTAAACTTCTTTAAAAGTTTTTAACTTTAAAAGCAATCAGGGCTTCCCTGGCAGCTCAGTAGTCAAGAATCCACCTGTCAGGATAGGAGACATGGGTCTGATCTGTGGTCCAGGATGATCCCAGATGCCGAGGAGCAACTAAGCCCGTGTGCCACAACTGCTGAGCCTATACTCTAGAGCCTGTCCCCCACAGTAAGAGAAGCCTGTGCACCATAACTAGAGTGCACACCCTGCTCTCCTCAACTAGACAAAAGTCCACGCAACAATGAAGGTCCAGTATAGCCATAAATAAATTAAATTATTTTTTTTAAGAAAACAACAGGGCTTCCCTGGTAGTCCAGTGGATAAAGAGTCCACCTTGCAGTGCAAGGAGCACTGGTTCGATCCCTGGCCTGGGAAGATCCCACAGGGCACAGAGCAGCTGTACCACTGTGTGCAATTACAAGCCAGTGCTCTGGAACGCATGCACCCAGAGCCAGCGCTCTGCAAGCAGAGAGGTCACTGCAATGGGAGGCCCACATGGGTCAAAGAATACAGATTGGTGAAAAATAAATAAGTAAATCAATTAAAAGAGGCCAAAATTTAAAAAAGAAAACAACAACAAAGAGTTTGAGCTGATATTGTCCAGTCTTGATATGGTGGCCCTTGACCAGGTGGGGTTCGACAAGCTTGTCTCAGAAGAAGGGGCTAATGGGAAACCTGTACAACAGTGATTCATTTATATATATGCATGTATCCATTTTTTCAAATTCTTTTCCCATTTAGGCTGTTACAGAATATTGAGCAGAGTTCCCTGCCCACTTAATTTTCCAGTTTTCTGCTTTTTGCCATCCTCATCACAGTGTACACAGCACACGGAAGGGTTCTGCCTAGTCAGCGCCTGACTCCATCGTCCCGAATAGTCTAGTCGCAGCCTGTTTCACGTTTCCTGTACTTATGAACAGGTAGGGGGAAAAATAAAATCCAAGAGAACGTGTATGCTTCACTCCTCCTTCTCTGCAGCCCCTCTCCTCTCCCACCTTCTCCCTGTTTCTGCCCACCTCTTGCTCCTCCCTTCCATCTTTCTCCTCTTTTTCCTTTTGTTTCCCACATATGTATGTGTTTCCTTTAAACTTCTTTAAAAGTTTTTAACTTTAAAAGCAATCAGGGCTTCCCTGGCAGCTCAGTAGTCAAGAATCCACCTGTCAGGATAGGAGACATGGGTCTGATCTGTGGTCCAGGATGATCCCAGATGCCGAGGAGCAACTAAGCCCGTGTGCCACAACTGCTGAGCCTATACTCTAGAGCCTGTCCCCCACAGTAAGAGAAGCCTGTGCACCATAACTAGAGTGCACACCCTGCTCTCCTCAACTAGACAAAAGTCCACGCAACAATGAAGGTCCAGTATAGCCATAAATAAATTAAATTATTTTTTTTAAGAAAACAACAGGGCTTCCCTGGTAGTCCAGTGGATAAAGAGTCCACCTTGCAGTGCAAGGAGCACTGGTTCGATCCCTGGCCTGGGAAGATCCCACAGGGCACAGAGCAGCTGTACCACTGTGTGCAATTACAAGCCAGTGCTCTGGAACGCATGCACCCAGAGCCAGCGCTCTGCAAGCAGAGAGGTCACTGCAATGGGAGGCCCACATGGGTCAAAGAATACAGATTGGTGAAAAATAAATAAGTAAATCAATTAAAAGAGGCCAAAATTTAAAAAAGAAAACAACAACAAAGAGTTTGAGCTGATATTGTCCAGTCTTGATATGGTGGCCCTTGACCAGGTGGGGTTCGACAAGCTTGTCTCAGAAGAAGGGGCTAATGGGAAACCAGCTCTGCTGAAAGTCCTGCACCCGTAAGCCATGCCCAGGCTGACCCTGACCATAACTTATTACCCACCCTCTACTAAGCCAAAAGGCTCCAGCATTTGACCTCACTGGCACTAAACAAAGGGAGGCAGACTTTTTCAAACAAACAGAGCAATAGACCAAACACCCCAAAACTCTCTAAGTTTTCACTAGGGTTATAAAACCCTTAGTTAGGTCAACAAACAATGACGAGATAGTAGCACAATGGACAATAGGGTTTGCCTTATAAAGAGCAGGCCTGACAAGGAGGCCTTAGTCCCTATATAGCACACATCAATCACCACTCCTGTCCTCTACCCACATCAGCAGAGTCTCCCATGCTCCTTCCCAAAGATGTGCTCTGAAAACGGAGGTGGAAGTTATAGGAAACCTGTGAGCTCAGAGACAGAATGAATTATTTTCTTTTGAAACAAGATTAACATTTTATGCCAGACACCTTCTCCTAGGGTTGCACTTTCCTATAATAGTGCACCCCTTTCTAGGAACTCCAACATCCCCAAATGACTTCCTTTCTAATACCCAGGTGATCTTTTTTCCACTTTGTTACACTACCCAAGAGTCACCAATGTGTTTATTGAAACAACAGATCTTTTCATTATAATATACAAAAATGTTTGGGTTAAAACCACAAAGAGATATCAGAATGGCCAATAACAGGGATCCTGACAACATCAAATGCTGAGGAGGGTGTGGAGCACCAGGAACTCTTTCACTGCTGATGGCAAAATAGTCCAGTCACTGTGGAAGACAATCCAGCAGTTTCCTGTAACTAAAGATATTCTTAGCATAAAATTCAGCAGTCATGCTCCCTGGTATTGACCCCAAGAAACTGAACACATACAGAAACCCACACACACCGTAATGATGGATACAAGTCACCACACATTCATCCAAATCCACAGAATTTACATCAGCAAGAGTGAACTCTAAAATGATGCACTTTGTATAATTATGATGTCAATGGAGGTTCATCATCAATTGTGACAAATGTACCACATTGCTGAGTGATGTTGATAATGGGGGAGGTTGTGCCTGTAGGTGTGCATGCTAGGTCGTTTCAGTTGTGTCCAGCAATTTGAGATTGCATGGACTGCAGCCCATTAGGCTCCCCTGTCCATGGAATTCTCCAAGCATGGATACTGGAGTGGGTTGCCATTTCCTTTTCCAGGGGATCTTCCCACCTCAGGGATTGAAACAGTATCCCTTACATCTCCTGCACTGGCAAGTGGATTCTTGACCACTAGCAGCACCTGGGAAGCCCAATGCCTGTTTGGGAGTTGGGTATACAAGAAATATTTGTACCATCCCCTCAACTCTTCTGTAAGCCAAAACCTGCACTAAAAACTCTTCATTAAAAAAATAAAAGAGGGCTTCCCCTGGTGGTCCAGTGGGTAAGGACACTGCCTTGCAGTGCAAGGGGCGCCGGTTCAATCCCTGCCCTGGGAAGATCCCACGTGCCACAGAGCGGCTGGACCCATGTGTCCAATCACCGAGCCGGAGCTCTGGAGCACATGTGCCCAGAGCCGGCGCTCTGCAACAACAGGCGCCACCGCAATGGGAGGCCCACAGGAGTCAAAGAGCAAAGATGGATGAAAATAGAGAAATGAAAGACCAATAGAAGTGGCTCGCCCGCTCCCCTCCCTCCCCAACTTGACCCCCGCCCAAAATAAGTAAATAAATAAATCTAAAAAAATAAAAATAAAAAGTCTAGGAAGATTAAGATCATATTGGTTGGTTATTCACACCTTACCATGAATTTGGTCCAGTTAGCCATTCATTAGTTATCTGACAAATATTTACTGAATATTTACTCTGATCAATGAAAAACAGAGTATCTGCCTTCATGAAGCCCACGATTCAGAAGCACAATTAAACATGCAATCAAAACAATCAAGTGTTAAGTTCTTTGAGATAGTAAGCAAAGTTGGACACAACTGAGCAATTAGCACACACTTTTGATATTTAAACTCAGTTCCCAGTGCCGACACATTATAGACACGAATTTCTTCCATCCTTCCAACTACTGATATAACCACGTCAAGATGTCAAGTCACCAATTTGAGTGAACTCTAAAATGATGCACTTTGTATAATTATGATGTCAATGGAGGTTCATCATCAATTGTGACAAATGTACCACATTGCTGAGTGATGTTGATAATGGGGGAGGTTGTGCCTGTAGGTGTGCATGCTAGGTCGTTTCAGTTGTGTCCAGCAATTTGAGATTGCATGGACTGCAGCCCATTAGGCTCCCCTGTCCATGGAATTCTCCAAGCATGGATACTGGAGTGGGTTGCCATTTCCTTTTCCAGGGGATCTTCCCACCTCAGGGATTGAAACAGTATCCCTTACATCTCCTGCACTGGCAAGTGGATTCTTGACCACTAGCAGCACCTGGGAAGCCCAATGCCTGTTTGGGAGTTGGGTATACAAGAAATATTTGTACCATCCCCTCAACTCTTCTGTAAGCCAAAACCTGCACTAAAAACTCTTCATTAAAAAAATAAAAGAGGGCTTCCCCTGGTGGTCCAGTGGGTAAGGACACTGCCTTGCAGTGCAAGGGGCGCCGGTTCAATCCCTGCCCTGGGAAGATCCCACGTGCCACAGAGCGGCTGGACCCATGTGTCCAATCACCGAGCCGGAGCTCTGGAGCACATGTGCCCAGAGCCGGCGCTCTGCAACAACAGGCGCCACCGCAATGGGAGGCCCACAGGAGTCAAAGAGCAAAGATGGATGAAAATAGAGAAATGAAAGACCAATAGAAGTGGCTCGCCCGCTCCCCTCCCTCCCCAACTTGACCCCCGCCCAAAATAAGTAAATAAATAAATCTAAAAAAATAAAAATAAAAAGTCTAGGAAGATTAAGATCATATTGGTTGGTTATTCACACCTTACCATGAATTTGGTCCAGTTAGCCATTCATTAGTTATCTGACAAATATTTACTGAATATTTACTCTGATCAATGAAAAACAGAGTATCTGCCTTCATGAAGCCCACGATTCAGAAGCACAATTAAACATGCAATCAAAACAATCAAGTGTTAAGTTCTTTGAGATAGTAAGCAAAGTTGGACACAACTGAGCAATTAGCACACACTTTTGATATTTAAACTCAGTTCCCAGTGCCGACACATTATAGACACGAATTTCTTCCATCCTTCCAACTACTGATATAACCACAATCAAATTACATGATCATACTTAACTGACTGATGAGAAAAAATTTAGGCTCGTAATTTTCTTAACCTATCTGCAAAACTGATTGAATAGGTCATTAGGATTTTCATTAGAATGTCAAACTTACAACTGTGATACTGTAATATTTAAAATTGAACAGAGCCAATTTTTCCCATGTAGTAAAATATTTCTGTATCTAAGCTGTTTTATTCTTTCCAAATAGGTACCATAAAATAGTACTGGTATCCTCGTCATTAGGATGTATTATATCAGGTGCCTGGTCCAAGCAGTTTCCAACTTTCTAAAGTCTTTGGGCTTCAACTATTTCTCCAAGATACAAACTAATCCACCTAAATGCAGACGTATGAGGATTAAATGACAGGATTAGGACAGTTATCCCTGCTGTTTTTACTCTGTTGTTTTGTTCCAACATTTTGAATATAACAATGTTAATAACAAGCATTTTTAAACAGAATTTTGTCACCAGTGATGAATTTTATCATTAAAGAATGTTGAGGAGTGATCCCAACTGAGCTGATTAACTTCCTTCATCAGTTTCTTACACAGCACAAACCGCTCTGTTTCCCAGTTTCATTCTTATTTCACTGCAATTATTTTCACTAGGATCAACCTACTTTTATTAAAATCATATCATGATAATTTGATTAATTCATCAGTTTTTGTCTATTTCAAACACTTTGTGAGCTTTAAGATGAACATCCCTACGAAGTTCAATTTCTCTGTTGAAGATTTGTATTTGGTCAAGAAGATCTCATTCTTCTGTCAATTTTATTCAAAATCAAATTTGGGGGAGTGCAATTGACACCATCATCAGGTTTTATTTTTATGTTGATTATTTCTTCTAGTAATTTTCATTAATTAAACAAAAACCAGGACGTTCTGTTAGCTTAATCAAGAAGACATCATCAGATATTTCGTCAGACAGAGTGTCAGACAGGAAAAAGGGAGAAGCAGAGGGGAAGTAACCGAGGAAAAGGAGTAGATGAGGGAGGGACAGAAATACTGACATCATGAAAAAGAAGACAGTACAGAGAGAGGAAGGAGAGTAGCAGAAAAAAGAAGAAGCAAACCGCTGTAGGCAGTACCTACTCTCAAACTTTCTGTGCTTAATCCTCAACTGTGCTGAAATAACTTAAGTAGGCCGACTGGTCAATGATTAAAAAATAAATGAATACAGTCTGTAGGCAAAGTGAAAGGATACTCCTGAAGACTGAAACAACAGAGGCCAGTGGTCATCAGGGACCAAAATAAACAGCTTCATGAAGTGGGACAGTAATAGTAGGTTTTATATTACTAAGAAGGTTTCGGGGCTTCTCTGACAGTCCAGTGGGTAAAGAGTCCGCTTTGTTGTGCAAGGGCATTGGTTCAATCGCTGGCCTGGGAAGATTCCACGTGCCACATAGTGGCTGGATCAGAGTGTCCAATTAGGAGCCAGAGCTCTGAAACGAGAGAGGCCACAGCAATGCGAGGCCCACACAGGCCATGGAACAAAGATGGTTGAAAATAAATAAATGAAAGACCAATAAAAAGAGGCCAAAATTAAAAAAGAGAAGGTTTTACTTTATTAAGTTCTTGTTGTTACTATTATTATTAGGTTTTCATAGGTTGTCTTTCAAAACCACGTTGGCCATCCAATTACTAATTGTAACACAGGTTTTTCCTTTTTTACGAAATATAAAAAAATCTAAACTTGAGTTGGCTTCCAGCACTATTTCCATTCCCCTCTCTCTCTCATACACACACACACTCACATACACACACACACACACACACTGCAAATGCTTCACTCCTGTTGTGTGTCACTGTCCTGTTCAAAATACTTGTCTTGGTGCTGACTTTTGAGAGCAGCAATGTGGGGAGAGGAGAAGCCAAAGCACAAGAAGAGAGAGGAGAATTAGATAGACACCTCTCTCTTTCTTGGACTCAGGACTGGCCCTAGGTAGGTAGGTTTGTTTGTTTGCTTTTTAAATTTCTGTCAGAGGGTAATTGACTTACAATGCTGCATTAGTTTCAGGTGTACAGCAAAGTGAATCAGTAATACATATCCATACATCCACTCTTTTTTAGATTCTTTTGTCATATAGGCCATGATAGAGCATTGAGTAGAGTTCCCTGTGCTGTATACAGTAGGTCCTTATTATTTATCTAATACACACACACACAGTGTGTATAAATTCCAATCTTCCAATTTAACCACACACACCTTACCCCCAATGTTATGCCCTGAGAGCTATAGGTTTTTTCCTACATCTGTGACTCCATTTCTGTTTTGTAGATAAATTCATTTGTAGCCTTTTAAGATTCTACATATAAGTGATGTCATATTTGTTCTTCTCTAACTTCACTCACTCTATGTAGGTTTTATGAGAAATGACGATACCATGTACTTCCCCACTTTCCTTCCTGAACTTACTTATCGTTGCCTAGTTTAGCCCCTACTTCTAGGGGCTACTGAGACCCCCTACTTCTAGAACACTCTACTCAGATGATTCAGGCATCTAGAGGTGTAGGTATCAACCCTCCTCAGCCAACAGCCCTTCCCATTTCATGTTCAGTGCACTCAATACAACTTATCTCCAGTTTGGAACGGAAAGCAATCCGATTAAGTCATTTTCCACTGATTTGTAAAGGACTAACCACAGTTTAGCTCTCTCAATGGCACTTTACAAATAGCATGAATCCTAATAAAGTTTAAATCCCTATCACATGTTTTAAAGATTAAAGACTTAGAAAAGAAATTTTGACAGGTAGCCACAGTACAAGCAGGCTAGCCCTTCTGGGAAGCTTCTTTTCCTCCAGTTCTACATGCTCAGATGTTTGAAGGATCAAACTTCTGTTTACAATAGTAAATGCAAGCAGCAGAAACCGGAGGGTCTCTGTGATTCATAAGTAGTGAAAAGCACAAATGCGGGCATTTGAGGAGTAGTCTGGTATAGGAGTTAAGAACAGAGTTCTTAACTGCCAGAGTTCAAATCCCAGATCCACCATGCATCATTTACGTGACTTTGGACAAGTCACTCAGCCTCTCTGTTCCACAGCCTCCCCATCTGCAAGGTGGAGATAATGATTATAGGACCTGAATCTGGTCTATTGTATAATTCCAGAGGGTAATTGACTTACAATGCTGCATTAGTTTCAGGTGTACAGCAAAGTGAATCAGTAATACATATCCATACATCCACTCTTTTTTAGATTCTTTTGTCATATAGGCCATGATAGAGCATTGAGTAGAGTTCCCTGTGCTGTATACAGTAGGTCCTTATTATTTATCTAATACACACACACACAGTGTGTATAAATTCCAATCTTCCAATTTAACCACACACACCTTACCCCCAATGTTATGCCCTGAGAGCTATAGGTTTTTTCCTACATCTGTGACTCCATTTCTGTTTTGTAGATAAATTCATTTGTAGCCTTTTAAGATTCTACATATAAGTGATGTCATATTTGTTCTTCTCTAACTTCACTCACTCTATGTAGGTTTTATGAGAAATGACGATACCATGTACTTCCCCACTTTCCTTCCTGAACTTACTTATCGTTGCCTAGTTTAGCCCCTACTTCTAGGGGCTACTGAGACCCCCTACTTCTAGAACACTCTACTCAGATGATTCAGGCATCTAGAGGTGTAGGTATCAACCCTCCTCAGCCAACAGCCCTTCCCATTTCATGTTCAGTGCACTCAATACAACTTATCTCCAGTTTGGAACGGAAAGCAATCCGATTAAGTCATTTTCCACTGATTTGTAAAGGACTAACCACAGTTTAGCTCTCTCAATGGCACTTTACAAATAGCATGAATCCTAATAAAGTTTAAATCCCTATCACATGTTTTAAAGATTAAAGACTTAGAAAAGAAATTTTGACAGGTAGCCACAGTACAAGCAGGCTAGCCCTTCTGGGAAGCTTCTTTTCCTCCAGTTCTACATGCTCAGATGTTTGAAGGATCAAACTTCTGTTTACAATAGTAAATGCAAGCAGCAGAAACCGGAGGGTCTCTGTGATTCATAAGTAGTGAAAAGCACAAATGCGGGCATTTGAGGAGTAGTCTGGTATAGGAGTTAAGAACAGAGTTCTTAACTGCCAGAGTTCAAATCCCAGATCCACCATGCATCATTTACGTGACTTTGGACAAGTCACTCAGCCTCTCTGTTCCACAGCCTCCCCATCTGCAAGGTGGAGATAATGATTATAGGACCTGAATCTGGTCATTATGTGTATAGTACTTGGAGGGTTTCCCTGGTGGCTCAGTGGTACAGAATCCGGCTGCCGATACAGGAGACACAGGTTTGATCCCTGGGTCTGGAAGATTCCTCAGAGAAGGAAATGGCCACTCATTCCAGTATTCTTGCCTGAAGAATCCCATGGACAGAGGAGCCTGGTGAGCTACAGTCCCTGGGGCCACAGACAGCTGGCCACAGAGAGCTGGACAAGAGCTTCCTGGGGGGCTCAGACAGAAAACAATCTGCCTACAGTGCAGAGACCTGGGTTCAATCCCAGGGTTGGGTAGAACCCCTGGAGAAGGGCATGACAATCCCCTCCAGTATTCTTGCTTGGAGAACCCCTGTGGAGAGAGAAGCCTGGTGGGCTACAGTCCATGGGGTCGCAAAGAGTCAGACAGGACTGAGTGACTAAGCACTGCAGATAACGAACAACAATAGAGTTCTTAGAGCATGAAACAGAAAGAATTATATAAATATTACCACACACAGATTGTTCATAAGTTGTACGTTTGTTTAAAGACTTCTTTTGAAGTAGACTCTTTTTAGTCTTTATTGAGTTTGTTACAATATTGCTTCTGTTTTATGTGTTAGTTTTTTGGCTGCAAGTCACGTGGGATCCTGTCTCCCCAACCAGGGATCAAACCCAATCAAACCCACACCCCTGTCTTGGAAGGCTTAGTCTTAACGACTGGACTGTGAGGAGAGTAGTTTCCCCAAGTCCTTAAATTTTTAAATGAACTAGAGCTGCACACTTTAATTTTTGAAAGTTTTTATCCCAATGGTACATAGTGTGCGCACTCAATCATTTCCAATTCTCTGCGACCTTATGCACTGTAACCCGCCAGGCTCCTCTGTCCATGGAACTCTCCAGGCAAGAATACTAGAGTGGGTTGTCATTTCCTACTCCAGGGCATCTTCTCGACTCAAGGCTCAAACCGAGGTCTTCTTGCATTGGCAGGTGGATTCTTTACCACTAGCACCATCTGGGAAGTCTGGTGCATTGTGTAGAGACATTAGTATAAAAAATCTGTTACCTGTCCATAAAGTCTCTTTTGTGCTTGTTCTGACTATAGTGCCCTATTATTAATAAAAGCAATAAAAATATTAGGTAGACTCATAAAACTTCAGAGAAGAAAGGGCCCTAATATTTCAAAGGTGTTAGCCTACAGATACTAAGTTGAAGGTCAGTAGATTAAACAACTCATGGAAGCTCAGAGGCAGAGGTGGAAAAGCCACATGTAGAATGAAATCTTCATACCCTCTGCATTTTTTCACTTCCAAAAAGTGGGGGTAATGCAGATAGCTTGATGCTCTGGCTTCTTCAGTCTCTACCATAAGAGTTATTGATCCTACAGGGTAAGGATTCCTTTGCTGCCAAGGGATTCCTCTGTGTGTGGAATACTGAGAGACCAGCAAACTCACAAAGAAATCTCTCAGGAGAGTCAGTAGTCATGGTGGTCATCTGAGCTTGATTTAGGAGAAAACGGGAAAACTTTCCTAAATAGATATTGCACGAGGAGATAGCAGTCTCTCTTGTCTTCTTAAGTCTGTGGCCCAAATAACCCTGGAGTCAGCTGACTCTAGTGGGCTGTCCTCTAACTAAATAAAATGTAAATGATTCCCATACCATTGAAGAGAATTAAATATATGGCATTTATTAACGGCTAAGGGTATATGAGGCCTTTCCAGGTGGCACTAGTTGTAAAGAACCTGCTTGCCAATGCAGGAGACATAAAAGATGAGGTTTCGATCCCTGGGTCGGGAACATCGCCTAGAGAAGGAAATGGCAAGCCACTCCAGTACTCTTGCCTGGAAAAAACCCCATGAAGAGAAGCCTGGTGAGCTACAGCACATAAAGTCACAAAGAGTTGGACATGACTGAAGTGACTTAACACACACACAAAGGCAATGATATACAAATTAAAATTTTATTGACAAAACACACTCTCAAAGATTACATATGATTGAAAAACGGAGGATCTACCATCACAACAAATTGGGAATGACAGCCTCATTGGACAGGAAATATAACAAAGTTCTGTGGAGCTGAATCGACTCATATTTACGATCCAGTGGTGGGCAGGTACTTTGGAATAATGAAGAAATACTTGCACACCACTAGACATTCGATGTAAAATTCTTGGGGCATTCTTCAGACTTGTTTTCAAAATGAAATAAGATGTTGTGTCTAGTGGATGGGAGAGTTGTCATTTGAATATATTTACTGTATCTTAAAGTCTGTTGTGGGACTTACAGCTTGTACCCTTGAATCTCTCCTCCTTGTTGTATATTTAACTTTGTGTCTGTCAGGCACGGCAAGCACCTCACTATCCTACTGTTCAACCAAGCATCTGAGCATAGAGAAAAAAAATGTTCCAAACCCAAAGGGAGAAAAAAATGAGAAATAAAGACGAAAAAGAGAAAAACTTACAAATCTTATCTGGGCTTTCATTCAAAACAAATTCTCTATCCAACCTATAAAATATTGCCAAAAACACTTGCTAGAGTGCAAACGCTCAATCATCAAGGAACTGAAAAATTTACGGTGGATTTCCTGCCGATTTGTGGGGCTACTGGAACCTGCTGTGATAAAACTCACAGGAGTATGACAGACATTTGAATAAACCTTTCTATCATGGAACTTCAGTTCTCCAAAGGATGAACTTTTTAGATTTCTTCCAACACAGCTTGTGGCGCAAAAACAAAACGAAATGAAAAAATTCGAAAGTGAAGCCAAAGATAACATTAAAAGGGACACAAATAAGCTTTTTTATTATTATTATTTAACTACCATCTAGCAATCTCATTGGCTGAGGTGTCCAGACGGATCCAAACTTGTGACCAAATGAAAATAAACTCCCAGAATCTTTACACTTTGATTTATAGGCCACCCAGGCAACCATGCATACAGTGTGCAGTCATGATGTTACCGTAATGCATTCCCTCAGTTACTCTTAAGATAAAAACAATTATTAAGCAGACAGCAGAGAAAGGCATCTTACTTTCACACTAACACATTTTGATCACCAATGCCATATACACAGGAGAACAAATAACTGCATTCTCTGAACTGACTTCCTCGGTCTCCCCTCCTCCCCACTAGCCGAGGGCTAGTGCTCTGCTCTGGGGCCAACCGGCTTTCCTGCCAAACAAATCTAAGGAAAGGAAGGGGAAACAGGTCATGGAGCTAGACTGACCAGGACTGCCTCCACCATGGAGACAGGAAGCGCAGGCCTCTGGGGGTGACCCCTCTGCAGCTGTGCCCTTCCCCCTGACACATGATCACCAGTACACGCAGTGATCCATGAAGGCAATGGGAGGGGAGCGAGAGAAAGGTGATGAGTTGACAGCATCCACTAAAAGACATCCAGGGAAGCTGCTCTCGATGGTGGAGAAGCACAAAACTTGGCAATCAGCCACTGGCACCATGTGCAAAGAGAACTTACTTTTTTTTTTCCTTTTCACTTTTTTTTTGGTGGGGGGTGGCGTTGGGGAGGGAGAGGGGCAGGCGGGCCACCTCTATTGGTCTTTCATTAATCTATTTTCATCCATCTTTGGAGAACTTACTTTTAAAGGGCGTAAAAATTTAAAAGCAAAATTTAAAACGCAGTAGTGGACAAAGGAGAGTCTTTTTCCTTTGAGTCTCACTGTCCAGGTAAACTTGGCCTCCAAGATTAACGCCAGGCACCCAAAGAAACCAACTGAATATCAGACCAAAGACTCCATCCCCGCCTGACCCAGGAGCTTTATCACTGCTCCGCGCTTCTCTCTCTCTCTCTCTCTCTCTCTCTTTCTCTCCTCCTCCACCCACCCCAGACAGAATAGAGCTACCTACCTTCACCATGCAGACAGAAAAAATATTAATTTAAGGCATATCAAAACACATTTTATAATGTATAAATATAATACCCAATAGACACTGGAGAGATACACAGAATTAATCCCACTTGTGAAGGCCTTAATATTAGCTCTTTCCTCTTGGGAAGACTTTAAAATCCCACAAAAGCCCTTGATTTATTTCCTTCCTACACAACAGCAACAAACACTCACATAATTTTTGAGCAATGTGAAGTATCACTTTAATGCTGAATGCATGGAGACACAGCAAGAGAGAGAGAGAGAAAGAGACAGAGAGAGAGAAAGCGAGAGAGCGCTCCACTCAGAATGGATGCCCGGACAGTGAAGGAAGCACTTAGAGCTCTCATTTCCCTCAATGCAGGAGCATAATGCATTAAAGCTGCCGGCAAGTTCAAGAAGACAACTCACTGAAACCTAAATGTAAGATGTGTTTAATACACATCTTATGCTTTACTTTCTCACTGCCTCTTCCAAAGTTTCATTAATATGCAGCTGTGCCCTTCCCCCTGACACATGATCACCAGTACACGCAGTGATCCATGAAGGCAATGGGAGGGGAGCGAGAGAAAGGTGATGAGTTGACAGCATCCACTAAAAGACATCCAGGGAAGCTGCTCTCGATGGTGGAGAAGCACAAAACTTGGCAATCAGCCACTGGCACCATGTGCAAAGAGAACTTACTTTTTTTTTTCCTTTTCACTTTTTTTTTGGTGGGGGGTGGCGTTGGGGAGGGAGAGGGGCAGGCGGGCCACCTCTATTGGTCTTTCATTAATCTATTTTCATCCATCTTTGGAGAACTTACTTTTAAAGGGCGTAAAAATTTAAAAGCAAAATTTAAAACGCAGTAGTGGACAAAGGAGAGTCTTTTTCCTTTGAGTCTCACTGTCCAGGTAAACTTGGCCTCCAAGATTAACGCCAGGCACCCAAAGAAACCAACTGAATATCAGACCAAAGACTCCATCCCCGCCTGACCCAGGAGCTTTATCACTGCTCCGCGCTTCTCTCTCTCTCTCTCTCTTTCTCTCCTCCTCCACCCACCCCAGACAGAATAGAGCTACCTACCTTCACCATGCAGACAGAAAAAATATTAATTTAAGGCATATCAAAACACATTTTATAATGTATAAATATAATACCCAATAGACACTGGAGAGATACACAGAATTAATCCCACTTGTGAAGGCCTTAATATTAGCTCTTTCCTCTTGGGAAGACTTTAAAATCCCACAAAAGCCCTTGATTTATTTCCTTCCTACACAACAGCAACAAACACTCACATAATTTTTGAGCAATGTGAAGTATCACTTTAATGCTGAATGCATGGAGACACAGCAAGAGAGAGAGAGAGACAGAGAAAGAGACAGAGAGAGAGAGAAAGCGAGAGAGCGCTCCACTCAGAATGGATGCCCGGACAGTGAAGGAAGCACTTAGAGCTCTCATTTCCCTCAATGCAGGAGCATAATGCATTAAAGCTGCCGGCAAGTTCAAGAAGACAACTCACTGAAACCTAAATGTAAGATGTGTTTAATACACATCTTATGCTTTACTTTCTCACTGCCTCTTCCAAAGTTTCATTAATATGGGTATATACATCACTTTCTTTTATATTTAAGAAGTTAGTCAAGTTCTATCAGAAATATTTAACTCTCATTAATTTTATATATGGAAAAATTCAGTAAGTGATTATTAATCTTAAACTAAAAACTTAAAAAGGACTTGGAAATTGCCACTAATATAAGGTACAATATAATAATGATATAATATCATTAGTATGTAACTTATGTAATACTGCATCCACATGTCTGACAAAAGGAATATAAACATGATTATAGGCTTCTTCTAAGCAAAAGCTCATCGAATATGATCATCTTTCCACCTTCCTTGCTTGTTTCATCATTGGATATGCTGGTTGTAACACAATATTTTGCTTTCCAACACTCACCCAGCTAGTTTTCATCTCCAGCAAACCAGAGAAAGGCTGGCTTCAGGCAAAACAAAAGACAAAACTCTGCTATATCTAACTTGAGTTTCAAAATTACCCATTATGAGTGGGTCACATCAAAGTAGAATCCAGATCCTCCACTTTCAAGTAAAGTGTGCAAAAACCTTTGTGCTCACAAACACCTTGGTTCTAAAAGGCTTAGTGGAAGAATGGATATAGATGTCTACAGTCATTTTCTTATCTTTACGTAGGAAGCACAGGTAAAAGAAATTAGTGTCTTATCAAGTTATTTTCCTTCTGTTCAAGTGCAGAATAATAAAGTTAATATTTGCACTATCCTTTTATGGGTGAAAACCACCACCCTAAATACAGGATCACCGAAGCCACAATTATCTTGAATTAATAATCATCCATGATGACACATAACAGTAAAGAGTGAAAGATAATCAGGACTTAAGAAATAGGAGAAAAGAAATGAGGGAGAAAATTAGCATGACTGAACTTTCAAAATATTTCTCAAGGATGCCACAATTTTCCATTAAAATTAATGTGCCGGTACATTTCTCTACACCCACAATCCAGTTAAAATACAAGATCCATCATATCCAAATTTTGTGACAATGGTTAAGTCTTCTTCAATCTGTGTGCAAATTACAAAATAAGGAAAATGTACTTCCTTGTCTCCATCATTTGGAAAATGACACCTTTTAAGTCAATAATGCAATACTTAGAGAAAATGGTGCCACGACAAAATATGACAGCAGAGGCAATGCAAATGAGAGCTAAAATGGAGAGGGTCGCTATTCACGTACCCAGAAATGTGGTATTTCCAACATTCCCCTATAACTTGGCTTTTGAATAGCACTGTAGAAAAAAAAACATTAGAAATTGCCAATATAAGGTACATTTTGATATAATATCATTAGTATGTAACTTATGTAATACTGCATCCACATGTCTGACAAAAGGAATATAAACATGATTATAGGCTTCTTCTAAGCAAAAGCTCATCGAATATGATCATCTTTCCACCTTCCTTGCTTGTTTCATCATTGGATATGCTGGTTGTAACACAATATTTTGCTTTCCAACACTCACCCAGCTAGTTTTCATCTCCAGCAAACCAGAGAAAGGCTGGCTTCAGGCAAAACAAAAGACAAAACTCTGCTATATCTAACTTGAGTTTCAAAATTACCCATTATGAGTGGGTCACATCAAAGTAGAATCCAGATCCTCCACTTTCAAGTAAAGTGTGCAAAAACCTTTGTGCTCACAAACACCTTGGTTCTAAAAGGCTTAGTGGAAGAATGGATATAGATGTCTACAGTCATTTTCTTATCTTTACGTAGGAAGCACAGGTAAAAGAAATTAGTGTCTTATCAAGTTATTTTCCTTCTGTTCAAGTGCAGAATAATAAAGTTAATATTTGCACTATCCTTTTATGGGTGAAAACCACCACCCTAAATACAGGATCACCGAAGCCACAATTATCTTGAATTAATAATCATCCATGATGACACATAACAGTAAAGAGTGAAAGATAATCAGGACTTAAGAAATAGGAGAAAAGAAATGAGGGAGAAAATTAGCATGACTGAACTTTCAAAATATTTCTCAAGGATGCCACAATTTTCCATTAAAATTAATGTGCCGGTACATTTCTCTACACCCACAATCCAGTTAAAATACAAGATCCATCATATCCAAATTTTGTGACAATGGTTAAGTCTTCTTCAATCTGTGTGCAAATTACAAAATAAGGAAAATGTACTTCCTTGTCTCCATCATTTGGAAAATGACACCTTTTAAGTCAATAATGCAATACTTAGAGAAAATGGTGCCACGACAAAATATGACAGCAGAGGCAATGCAAATGAGAGCTAAAATGGAGAGGGTCGCTATTCACGTACCCAGAAATGTGGTATTTCCAACATTCCCCTATAACTTGGCTTTTGAATAGCACTGAAGAAAAAAAAAATCAGTCCTCTACGGAGAATCCACATTCTCACATTTGTGATAGTCCATGTTACTTATTCATCAGTAAATGCCTCAGCAAATGACAAAAAAAGAGAGATAAGTATTTCTAACAAAGAGGAGATTCAAGTAATTTAAACCCCCACTCTTCTATTCATCTTTCTCCTGGAGGGGTCTATTCGCTTTTCAATTGGAAGAGATTTGTGTGACTAAGTCCCATGAATGTCAATGCAGGTGGTGATGTCCCTAAAGCACCACTGTCCATGGTCAGAACAGACCATGGCTTGCTTTCCTGACCAACAGAGTCCAGCATTGCTTGTGATGAAACTCAAGTGTCTTGCAACTTCATCCCTTAATTGAGATCCTAGCATATGGCAAGGATCCAAGGCCTCTGCTCAGGTTGTTTATCTTTCAATACTTCCAAGTCACTTACTGGCTAGAAGAGAACTGGCACTGTGATTTAAAGTGAAAGCTATCAGCTGGCTGCTCCTAATTCTCCTTCCTTCTCCTCTTCTTTTAAAACCCCTCTGTCTCTTCCTCCACTTTCAGCAAATAAAGGACAATCACCATGGAGCCTCCTTAAAAGTACTCACCACTGTGAATAGTTATTATAATGTGATGTTATAGAAGGGCCATTTTTTAAACAGTAGGCTGGTATAACTCAGTTGTTTTAATAACTTTCAGTCCTCTTTCTCTCTCTAAACTTGTCTCTACAACTCTCAAGGAAAACCTACCTACAGTGATGGGAAATTGGAGGGGGGAGGAGCCTAACTCTCATTCTGAAAGCAAAAGAAATATACCAGCTGCTGCTGTTATCATAATCAGTCCTACCACCCATGGCTTCTATAATCAAAATATCCCTGAAAAAGGTAAGGAGGATAGTGAGGGAGTAAGGAACGGAAGAGAGAGCAGCATTGTTTACCAAACAAGAACCAACTTTATGCAAGAGGATTACATCAATCAAAGTTGTTATGTAATTGGTTTGGACACACAGACAACTTATAAAAATACACTACAGCATTCTACAATAATGATCTCATGCATTTCAACATATGTTAGTGTAACTACAGACTTTGGCCCATTACCAATACTACAATGGTTTCTGTATAGATGAGCCATGTTGAGTATTTATTTTTGACCAAGCTCTGTATGAATGACTTAGAGTTCATTCAAAAACAAATGTCTTGTGCTTCTCCTGAACTTAATAGGCAACAAACTTCCATCTAAAGCAGCGCAACTGTCAAGTAATTTAAACCCCACTCTTCTATTCATCTTTCTCCTGGAGGGTCTATTCGCTTTTCAATTGGAAGAGATTTGTGTGACTAAGTCCCATGAATGTCAATGCAGGTGGTGATGTCCCTAAAGCACCACTGTCCATGGTCAGAACAGACCATGGCTTGCTTTCCTGACCAACAGAGTCCAGCATTGCTTGTGATGAAACTCAAGTGTCTTGCAACTTCATCCCTTAATTGAGATCCTAGCATATGGCAAGGATCCAAGGCCTCTGCTCAGGTTGTTTATCTTTCAATACTTCCAAGTCACTTACTGGCTAGAAGAGAACTGGCACTGTGATTTAAAGTGAAAGCTATCAGCTGGCTGCTCCTAATTCTCCTTCCTTCTCCTCTTCTTTTAAAACCCCTCTGTCTCTTCCTCCACTTTCAGCAAATAAAGGACAATCACCATGGAGCCTCCTTAAAAGTACTCACCACTGTGAATAGTTATTATAATGTGATGTTATAGAAGGGCCATTTTTTAAACAGTAGGCTGGTATAACTCAGTTGTTTTAATAACTTTCAGTCCTCTTTCTCTCTCTCTAAACTTGTCTCTACAACTCTCAAGGAAAACCTACCTACAGTGATGGGAAATTGGAGGGGGGAGGAGCCTAACTCTCATTCTGAAAGCAAAAGAAATATACCAGCTGCTGCTGTTATCATAATCAGTCCTACCACCCATGGCTTCTATAATCAAAATATCCCTGAAAAAGGTAAGGAGGATAGTGAGGGAGTAAGGAACGGAAGAGAGAGCAGCATTGTTTACCAAACAAGAACCAACTTTATGCAAGAGGATTACATCAATCAAAGTTGTTATGTAATTGGTTTGGACACACAGACAACTTATAAAAATACACTACAGCATTCTACAATAATGATCTCATGCATTTCAACATATGTTAGTGTAACTACAGACTTTGGCCCATTACCAATACTACAATGGTTTCTGTATAGATGAGCCATGTTGAGTATTTATTTTTGACCAAGCTCTGTATGAATGACTTAGAGTTCATTCAAAAACAAATGTCTTGTGCTTCTCCTGAACTTAATAGGCAACAAACTTCACAATGGATGGGCAACAGAATTTCCTCTTTGATAACCAGCCAGGGGAAAAACTTGTTATGCAGAGGAATGGACAACATATCCGTGGATAACAGATATGCATTTTAAACAAAAGCAAGGTCACACATGGTTGTGAGGTGCTATTCAGATAGAGCACTTCTGATTGACATGTATATGAACACTGTGATGTGGAGTATAAATAGAAAATGTTTCAAATCCAAGTGTTTTACCTTCACATTATGGAAAATAATAAATACTGAATAATGTAATACAAGGTATTTCTATCTTGGGGTTCTAATGACTAACCACTTGAGCTCTGCTTTTGTGGTTTATAATGTCACCAGAACCCTCCATGGAATTATATATAGAATAAATGATAGGCAATGTTGAATTACAAGGCTATCAGGCTATAATACATAAAGTAAGTAGCTAATATAGCCTTATAAATTATAGGCTTTTACGGTTTAGCATTTTACAGCATAATGTCACAAACTGCCGTGATACGATATATTGATAACGAATATGATATCACATTAAGTTTCAAAAAAAAATGTCCCTGGTACTACATTAGAGCCAAATTATTTCATAAAATCCAGGCTCAGAGCTGGAAGGATCCTTGGAGGACGTTACAGTCAGAGCTCACCCACACCCACCACGCAAATGCAGGACCCCCAGCTTCGCTCTGCCCTCCTCCTCTGCCACTTTAATAGATGGTCTTCCTGCCTCCAACACCCCCAGCACGGAAAATCATAGGGAAATGTCAGAGAAATGCCTCAAATGTATAGATGCAATAAAGACACATCATTATTAAGTAACACATGGAAAGGTTAAATGCCCACACTGTAGCTAAGTGCACACCACAATCCTGAAACAGTACACACACACACGCACACACACTTCTACAAACAGATTCTTATTTTCTTACAAGGACTGACAAGGGACATAGGAAGAGGAGCAAGACTCCTTTCTACTACCTGTTTGTATCTCCTCCTTTTGTCTGTTTCAGCTACAGTCCCCGTGACTTCACAGGAGTCCACGCTCTTTTTCTCTCCCAGGCACACTCACAAACGTCAGGTCCAGCACCATACACACTCCCGGATCCTGAAGGACCACCGGCTGCCTTCAAAATGAGAAACTGAGATGCTGAAGACTCAGTGAAGCTCACAGCTGATAGGCATGAGGTTTCCTGCCAACTAGGAAGAAAACAAGCGCTGACAACAAGCCTCACCTGGGTCTGAACGATTCCTTTCCAAGTATACCACAGAGTGGACCAAAAAGTTCATTTGGGTTTTTCAAGATGATCTTTTGACATTAAAAACTGAACTGACCCACTGAGAAGAATGGAGGTCTCTCATCTGTTAGGAATACTTGTTTCGAATTTAGTAGTTTTGAGGCGTCATCGGTCTTAGGGATGAACAGTCATAGAAATGACCCTGGAGGTCCTGGGCTGTCCCGAGCTGTGGGGACATAGCCAGGGTTGTGTGGTGCTGTGTCCACAACAGCTTTATCAAAGCCAGCCAGAAACAGAGACCAGCAAGAAAAGCATCTAAAACACATGTGAGGAAATTGTTCTTCCTGGAACCTGACTCTGATTTTGTTCCCCTGCTTCAATACAAACACTGAGCAGACTATCAACAGAGGGGACAGGCCAGCGCCTGCACACCCAGGGAACCTTCTGTCGCAGAGCACAACCCTGGCCCAAATCAGCCAAGTGGACTCAGACCTCGAGGCACAAGGTTGGTTCCCAAGGATTCTTGTATGGCAATGCAAAATGTGTGTGATAGGAAATTTATTCCTGACTTACTAATGATGCTAGGTGGTGTTAATAAGGGTGCACATTTTATGTAACACTTAGCCTGTGTTTTAAACTGACAGTGCACTTGGCATGTCTAACCTCCACCCATTCTGAAGGGAAGCTTAAAAGGAGGCTACTGTGATCACATGAGTCGGCAGACACAGAAGCACAGAGAGGTAAAGTAACTGACCCAAATCACACAGCTATTAAAAGGCAGAGCCGGAAATTTTGCTCAAGAAATCTGACTTTTTACTCAAAAAGAAACACTATGATATAGTCTTAACAACATGAAAGAAAACACCTCTCTGGGCCCACTCTAAGAGGCCTGTGACGGCCTGGCGCAGTGTGGAGTCTCTTATCAGGCAGGTGACTGTAATAAAGCATGTGGTCAAAAAGAACAAAAGGAATCACAGGCGGTACTTAATCAGCATGTATTAGAATCCTGCTGGCCTAAAACTACCAGAGAAAAATCCTCTAGCATCCCAGGTGAAGGGTTTTTATCTTACCTTTTGTTCAAACTGGAATTCCACGTTTAAGACTCTTGAAAATAGCCCTTGCACACTTCTTGAGAGAATAAGTATGTTGTGAGGAAGTCCCTCCCACTTTCTGGTGGCTCAGCCAGGAAAGAACCTACCTGCAATAGGGGAGACCCAGTTTCAATTCCTGGGTCTGGAAGATTCCCTGGAAAAGGGAAGCCTACCCACACCAGTATTTCTTGCCTGGAGAATTTCACAGACAGATGATCCAAGCAGGCAACAGTCCATCAGGTCACAAAGAGTTGGACACGACTAAGCAACTAACACACTATCGCTTTTGGACTATTTTATTCTGTTTACAAATCTGAGGGTTTTGGAAAAAAACAACTCCTCGGCTCCATTCTAAAGTGTGTGTGAAAATATTAGTTGCTCAGTTGTGTCTGACTGTTTGCCAGCAGGCTCCTCTGTCCATGGGATTTCTCAGGCAAGAATACTGGAGTGGGTAGCCACTTCCTTCTTCAGGGGATCTTCCTGACCCAGGGATCAAATCCAGATCTGCTGCATTGCATGCAGATTCTTTACCATCTGAGTCCCCTGGGAAATTCTTAAGTGTGGAAAAACGAGAACACAAAGAACCTTTGAATGTTTTCATTAATGCTTCTTCCAGCTAAAACTTTCCACAACATTTTCCTTGGTGGCAGCAAGGGACTCGGGCAGCAGGTGAAGGGAGATCAGAGTGCAGAACATGGAAAGGTGTTGGATGCAGAGATGGAAGACAAGAGGGTCAGAGTGGACCTGACTGGCTGGGAGAGGCTCGGGGGGCAGCAGGCACGCTAGCATATGGAAGCCAGCACTGCACACCCAGCACAGCAGCCACTGGACCAGGCGCGAAGTTCAGGCTGGTGCTTCATGCCCAGGCCTTAGGGGAGCAGGGTCAGCTTCAGGAATAACACAGATCAGTGTCTGGAAGGAGGAAGTCAGCAGGGTTGTCCTCCGACCAACTGGCCAAGCACAGGATTAGCGTGGCAGCATGAAGGGATGGGGGCTTAGGAAACAGAATGACGGCCCACGTGGTGATGCCAAAAATCAGTATCTCCTTACAAACGGAACAGGACAGTAGAAGAATCCTTTGGAAAGTACTGGGCTGAAGCCTGAAAAGATTAAGTGAAATTGCACACAAAACGGCCTAACTCAAATGGAAATAGTATTCAAGTAAGCGATTCTACCGCTTTTCTTCCCCATTTAAGCCTTGACCAGGGACACCTGCAAATAGAAAGGACAAGACAAAAAAAAAAAATCCCCCTAGAGCGATTTCCAATTGACAAGGACCCCAAAGAACACAGAATACAGCTAAGTGAAAGGCACCACATGGAGCACAGATGAAAGAGCTCTTAAAATTTTAGGGCGCCAGATTCAAGTGTTCCAGTGGATGTTTCACCATGATTCTGCACAAAGCACGTTCCTCATATCCGTTAAGGGCTCAGAGAAGGACTTGAAAAAATCTGAGGGTTTTGGAAAAACAACTCCTCGGCTCCATTCTAAAGCGTGTGTGAAAATATTAGTTGCTCAGTTGTGTCTGACTGTTTGCCAGCAGGCTCCTCTGTCCATGGGATTTCTCAGGCAAGAATACTGGAGTGGGTAGCCACTTCCTTCTTCAGGGGATCTTCCTGACCCAGGGATCAAATCCAGATCTGCTGCATTGCATGCAGATTCTTTACCATCTGAGTCCCCTGGGAAATTCTTAAGTGTGGAAAAACGAGAACACAAAGAACCTTTGAATGTTTTCATTAATGCTTCTTCCAGCTAAAACTTTCCACAACATTTTCCTTGGTGGCAGCAAGGGACTCGGGCAGCAGGTGAAGGGAGATCAGAGTGCAGAACATGGAAAGGTGTTGGATGCAGAGATGGAAGACAAGAGGGTCAGAGTGGACCTGACTGGCTGGGAGAGGCTCGGGGGGCAGCAGGCACGCTAGCATATGGAAGCCAGCACTGCACACCCAGCACAGCAGCCACTGGACCAGGCGCGAAGTTCAGGCTGGTGCTTCATGCCCAGGCCTTAGGGGAGCAGGGTCAGCTTCAGGAATAACACAGATCAGTGTCTGGAAGGAGGAAGTCAGCAGGGTTGTCCTCCGACCAACTGGCCAAGCACAGGATTAGCGTGGCAGCATGAAGGGATGGGGGCTTAGGAAACAGAATGACGGCCCACGTGGTGATGCCAAAAATCAGTATCTCCTTACAAACGGAACAGGACAGTAGAAGAATCCTTTGGAAAGGACTGGTCTGAAGCCTAAAAAGATTAAGTGAAATTACACACAAAACGTCCTAACTCAAATGGAAATAGTATTCAAGTAAGAGATTCTACTGCTTTTCTTCCCCATTTAAGCCTTTACCAGGGACACCTGCAAATAAGAAAAACAAGACAAAAAAAAAAAAATCCCCCTAGAGCGATTTCCAATTGACAAGGACCCCAAAGAACACAGAATACAGCTAAGTGAAAGGCACCACATGGAGCACAGATGAAAGAGCTCTTAAAATTTTAGGGCGCCAGATTCAAGTGTTCCAGTGGATGTTTCACCATGCTTCTGCACAAAACCCTTTCCTCAAATGCGTTAAGGGCTCAGAGAAGGACTTGAGCCACCATGCACTGGCTTTGTCCAGAAGGCAGCTGGCACCTCTGTTTGTATAATGAGCAGAGCAAGGCTTCTCTCCAAGGAGGGAACAACCAACATCTGACAGGGAAGGCCGCCCGGGCCTCTCACCCGAATCAAAAATCACCTCCACACAGCATTATGTTTTTCCCTCCAAAGAGTCTCTATCACTCGTATCACTTTGAAAAGTTGCCATTCTCTCTCTGAGGTGGAATTTCACCTCAGTCGCAGGATTCTGCCCCTCCTTCTCCTCCTCCTGAGGTGACTCTGATCTAGTCTTAACCCTTGGAGGAGCCAGCACTCAGCAAGGGTGACAACCAGAGTGGAATAGAAGGGCCCTTCCCTGGTCTCAGGTCCTGCCCTGGCTAATTAAAAGCTGAGGTCCGTCTCCAGTTTCTGGGCCACAGTAAATACTCCTGTAAAAGCCTCCCAGGGTGGGTGGCGGCTGCATCAGTCAGAGCAGTTGTTTAAAAACAGGAACCATACCCCCTTCCAAGTTCATGGGCCTGCGTTTAGTATAATTAATTTCACTGTCTTGATATTTCAACAGCAAGTGCTGCTGCAGGCAGTCGGGGAAATCATTCAAGAATTAAACGCAGCCTTCAATTTCAAATGGAAGAGGACACTGGGCTGCCATGATAACCTAAGGATGCTCTGCACTGGGGTCAATCAGAAAACATCTGACCCTTTCTGCCTTTCATGGCTAAATGCGTCCTCGCCACAGTGACTAGAGTTTAAAACACTGTTATAATTTGCCAAACATTCCAAAACAGTTGGTGCTTTAATCCCTCACCACTTTTAAGCCGAATCAGTTAAAAACCAGTGCTCTGAGACAGCTCTATGAACACAGCCACACCTAAAACACGAGCCAATACTTTTTCCCCTCCCCCTCCCTCCCCCCCCAAAATTCATGAGTGGCCACAGCTGGAAGTGTTTTACACTGGACGGCTGGGTTCTGTGAGAACGCTCTCCTTGTCTTTGTCTGTGAGGCTAAAAGAAGCTGGACTCAAAGGTGGCGTTCAGTCCCCAGAGGGGCCTGGGTAAACATGAGCCCAAGCCCCCAGCCCCCTCCTGATAAGGTCAGGTGACATGGCGTCAAAAGACAGCCAAGGAGAGAGCTAGAAAAAGTGCACACACAAGGAGGATATTTTTCTTGCTCCCGACCAGAGATAATAAAGAGCAGAAATGGACTTCAGATTTTCTTCTTCACTTGAACGTGGAAGAATGAGACTGCCTCCGTCTCCAGCATTAGGCCCACATTCAGTACAGAGAAAGGTATGGATGTCTGCAGTACATTTACACACACACACACACACACACACTCATAGCCAAGATCTGCTGCTGGAGCTAGACGATTCACTGAATCAATGCACAGTTGATTTTAGAACTTGCATGTCTACCGCCAAACAGTCCAAGCGCCCTGGCTGTCCCAGTGCAATTCAACAGCAGTAAAATAACCCTCTGCCACCCACCAACAACAGGCCAATCATTTTACCCCAAATGCCTGGGTGCTGGCACGATCTGAGTTCAGAAGAGACAGGCTGCTGAAGGCTGGTGGCAAAATGAAAGGGAAAAAAGAGTCCTAAGGATAAAGAAAGTCCTCAATAACGATGTGAGAGCTGGACAGGAAAGTGGCCGCCCCACCAGTTATGAAGTGGGTAGAGCTGAAAGTGTGACGGGCAGATGGAATGAAAAGAAAAGCACCATAAAAAAGAGAAAGAGACGAAGAAATATTTCTAAGTAACCAAGACAGTACAGTGGGAGTATTATAGAAGAAAAAAAAAGAGAAACAGCTAAGACTGGGAAGAAACAAGACAAAACTGATGAGCACCTGAAAACCAAAACAACTTTTGCATGTAAACAAAACAGGTTTCTAGTGAGAAGGAAGACACAGACACACGCACACCTATGCTCTCAAAGACACACACACACAGAGGCATCGGGCATCTGACTCTTTCAGAAGCCACATCTAAAATTTCATTAAAAAGAGCCCAGCTGCTTCCTTACCCTGACTTTGTCTTTAAGGACTTAGCTGGAAGTGTTTTACACTGGACGGCTGGGTTCTGTGAGAACGCTCTCCTTGTCTTTGTCTGTGAGGCTAAAAGAAGCTGGACTCAAAGGTGGCGTTCAGTCCCCAGAGGGGCCTGGGTAAACATGAGCCCAAGCCCCCAGCCCCCTCCTGATAAGGTCAGGTGACATGGCGTCAAAAGACAGCCAAGGAGAGAGCTAGAAAAAGTGCACACACAAGGAGGATATTTTTCTTGCTCCCGACCAGAGATAATAAAGAGCAGAAATGGACTTCAGATTTTCTTCTTCACTTGAACGTGGAAGAATGAGACTGCCTCCGTCTCCAGCATTAGGCCCACATTCAGTACAGAGAAAGGTATGGATGTCTGCAGTACATTTACACACACACACACACACACACACACTCATAGCCAAGATCTGCTGCTGGAGCTAGACGATTCACTGAATCAATGCACAGTTGATTTTAGAACTTGCATGTCTACCGCCAAACAGTCCAAGCGCCCTGGCTGTCCCAGTGCAATTCAACAGCAGTAAAATAACCCTCTGCCACCCACCAACAACAGGCCAATCATTTTACCCCAAATGCCTGGGTGCTGGCACGATCTGAGTTCAGAAGAGACAGGCTGCTGAAGGCTGGTGGCAAAATGAAAGGGAAAAAAGAGTCCTAAGGATAAAGAAAGTCCTCAATAACGATGTGAGAGCTGGACAGGAAAGTGGCCGCCCCACCAGTTATGAAGTGGGTAGAGCTGAAAGTGTGACGGGCAGATGGAATGAAAAGAAAAGCACCATAAAAAAGAGAAAGAGACGAAGAAATATTTCTAAGTAACCAAGACAGTACAGTGGGAGTATTATAGAAGAAAAAAAAAGAGAAACAGCTAAGACTGGGAAGAAACAAGACAAAACTGATGAGCACCTGAAAACCAAAACAACTTTTTGCATGTAAACAAAACAGGTTTCTAGTGAGAAGGAAGACACAGACACACGCACACCTATGCTCTCAAAGACACACACACACAGAGGCATCGGGCATCTGACTCTTTCAGAAGCCACATCTAAAATTTCATTAAAAAGAGCCCAGCTGCTTCCTTACCCTGACTTTGTCTTTAAGGACTTAGCTAAGCTGAAGGAGTGGCCAGAAAAAGGAAGAAAAAAAAACACACACACAAAAAAACCACACTTCAACCCATCTCTCTCAAATTCTTTTATTTCAGCAATGCATTAAGCAATCTCCCTGCAGAGTTATTCTCTTCTTCCTGGTGTGGATAAAGCTCCCCCTGGGGAGCTCTGTAATTTCCAGCTTCTCCGAATTCAGGTATTAGTAAAGACCGCTTGGGGACACGCAACAATATAACTCTACATTTTCAGGCATTCGGAGAGAACCCCCTAAGGGTCCCAAGTTCAAATTTCTGAAATGTAGGCATTGTAAAAGGAACCTCGGGGGACTCCAGCAATAGAAATCTGCTGAATTCAAAGCATTTCCTAAGCCCTGGCAGGAGCCTTTGCTCCCACTGGAGGCTTTTTATAAAACATGTGTTGCTGACATGTTGACAGATTGCTCAGTGAAGTGTTAGGTGCATACACAGGCTGGCCATTTAGGGGGACATCAGTTTACCCTTCATCTCTACCTGAAGCACCATGTTTTATACATTACCCGAGGACAGGCAGAAAACAGACACTTTCCAACAAAGTACAGTATCACTTGGCAAAATACAACCGCCTGGCATGCACCTCTCTCCACCACCTACAAAACTCGAGGCAGACTCCGTGGTCCCATGTCCACCCACCCGCACGCCCGCGCACGCCCACCGGCTTACACGCGGCGGTACAGTATCTCCCCAAATCACAAAAAGGTCAGAAAATAAATTAAGTGTACAGTGCAAGGCCCGGGCCTTGAAATTGCCTCCATGTATCACCCTTCTGTTACACAGGCCAGAGCTCGGAGGGTATAATGAGCAAAGGAATTTTCT
>JAIOJX010000003.1:124150239-124260239 GCA_022376925.1 Tragulus kanchil | reverse complement strand
AGGCCAGTCTTTGGTCCACCTTCACCCTCAACCCTTCCCTTTTGGGTCTTGGCTTCCACAGTGAAATTTGTTTTCCAGATCCGTTGCTTGCTCGCTCTTTTCTCCTTTCTTCTTTTCTCCCTCTCTCCTTTTCCTCTACTGCATTCATCATTATTCAGCTACATTATAACACTTTAAAAAAAAAAAAAAGGCTTTGAAAAAAAAAAGAAAGAAAGAAATCATTTGATTTTCATTGCCCTGGAGAGAATTAAATACCCCCAAGGAAAAATTCTGGTACATTCTCTGCACACATTTACATGCAGCCAGTGAAGTAAACATTTCCATAATTGCTCACTTCAGAACACGTTACCCAGTTCCTAGGTACAATAACTGTCAGGAGTCAATGAGGAATAAAGAATTTTCCTGAATCCTTGCACATAACCTGACTAGCATTAATAACTCCACAGTTGTACATAAGTTAAGAAATGGATTACTACCAGACACCAGCCATGCTCTGAACACCCTGACCATGTCTTCATTCTATTATTAACAAAATAAAGAACTCTGTCCCTTCTTTTTTAACTTAATGGCTATTGATAATAAAAGCATTCTTTACCTTCCTCCCCTTTAGAATAAAAGGCAATAGCCAAAACTCGAGCTTTTTTTAACCTTGGAATTACAGCAACAACATATGGCTTCCATTTACTTCCAATTTTACTTGTATTGCGAGCTTCTTTGGTGAAGTTGTCTTCTATTGCTAAATGACAAAATGAATGATGAAATTCAGTTGCTATGCTAGAAAAACAAAAAACAAACCGTGGTGGGTAATCCCCAAGGAAAACTGGACTTCGGTTATGAATCATCCTTACCAGCAATCTTGTAAATCTTAAATAAAACTCTTTACGTCCTAAAAAGTATTGTGAATAAACATTATTTCTTTTAAAACCTTGGCAGAAAGAGGCCTCCTCCCTCTTTGAGCCCTTTGCATCCGAGGTTAGAGAGTGTGCTACTAACCCTCAGTGATGATTTGAACAGAACTTGCCTTGTGCAGGAGACATCAATGAAAAAGGCGGGCATGAAGTCTGCTCTGTTTTTATTACCTGCTTGCAGGGCTCCTCATATGCCGAAACTACAATGAAGAGCTTGAGAAGCACATAATGTAAAACCAACCCATTGGCTCCTATGGCATTTGTAATTTTTCTATAAAATGAAAATGTATAGACTTTGTTATCAGATAAATCTTTACAAGTTTCCCCCCCATCTTTCCCTAGCCAACCCACTTCTCATTCGCCCTCCCCAACTCTCCTGAGTGGTTTAAGATTTACTCCAGTCTTTCTGATGACTTCAAAAAGATGGTCATTGCCTAATTAGGCTGGAACAAGGTCTGGGTAAACAAAATATAAATTCAAAAAGGACAGGAAATTACTTTTTAATTTTAAAAATGTGGCCAGCTAGACAGTCAACTTCTACAGACAATAAAAGTGTAGCTCTGTGTGTTATAAACTATTTATGACATGTTCAAGGAAGTTTTTCACCCAGGCAGAAAATATCCTTTTAATAAGCCCCTTTTACTACAAGACGCTATTATTGGTGTCTTCTTTATTGTTGTTTTCATATTTTCAGCAATAAATACAGTGCAAAAAAGACAAAGGCAATGCTGCACACAACTGAAATGTTATACAATTTGCTAAAATGATGAATAAAATTAAAACTGCCTGTCAAAGCAAAATGAAAAGCAATTTTGTTTGCAATGTTCATAGCCGCTATGGAAAAGCAGGCAAATTCATGAACTGTACGCAGGCTGCAGTGTATAGGCATCCACAGTAACTGAAGGAGGCGCTCTGATTTGTAATAATATCAAGATGAACTGCAGTTGGAAATTCAGAAACCTTCTGGTCTTCTGAAAGGCCAATTCTATTCTCTGCTCCCACTGGTTTGACCTAAGAGTTAATATCAGACTATCTGGATGATTATGAATACCTTAGAAGGCTGGTGTTTGATTCCAGATTTAAATTTCATCAATCATTCCAAGCACTAACACCTGTGAAACAGGCATTCTTTGCTCTTCGTCCTGGACCCCCCACTGGGAGCCCAGGGTACAGACTGCAAATGAGTAAGTAGGCAGAAAGGTGCAAATACCACTGTTTGCTACCAAATTTTAACCAGAGTAATTTCTACTAAGTTACGTGTCTGATTCACAGTAGGCCACATTTTGAGCAGAAGGATGAGTCAATGAATGACTACATAAGTGGATTCATTTCTGCACTACACTCCATTTTGTTTACAGCGTTAATGTTGGATTTCAGTGAAACATAAAGCTATGTGAGGTGCCTGAGAAAAGGCCAGTCATGACACCACTGTTACAAAAGAGACATCAGTCACTTTACAACAACTATTAATAGCCTTGCCAAAATGCTGAGACTCCAGCATGGAATTCTACCAAGACATAATTAAATGATCAGAAATGTAGGCATTTTATTTCACATTCAGCTATAAATAATGCCCTGATGAAAATTTTCTCATTGACGGTTGTCTGTGGTCAACACCAATTTCTCCATGTTTCCCCCTCTCTCTAAAGTGAAAACAGACAAAAGTTCAGGCATTTCTTTGAAAGGAGTGTGTCCACACTCATCTGAAGAAAGATGTCAGTTCACTGCAACAAAATAAATCCATGTTCCATATCAGCATTTTGGTTGATGAGAACCTCCTGAAGTTCTCATAGGGAATGTTTGAATGAGATCATCTTACTTGACAGTATCCTTTGGGAGGGTCACTCAGAAGTAAAAGTAGAGGGATTAAACAGCCTCACAAGAGTAAATTATGATCTTGAGCTTCAGACATGGGATTACAATAATTTAGAGTTAACTTCAAGAAAGCTGATTTTTTTCCAGTAAGCAATTAGTTCAGGTAGAAAGCTTTTCTTCTACCAGGAGAGAGATCGGGCTCCAAACTGAGGACTTTTAAAACGTGCTAATCAAAGTTAAAGGCCAATTCTATTCTCTGCTCCCACTGGTTTGACCTAAGAGTTAATATCAGACTATCTGGATGATTATGAATACCTTAGAAGGCTGGTGTTTGATTCCAGATTTAAATTTCATCAATCATTCCAAGCACTAACACCTGTGAAACAGGCATTCTTTGCTCTTCGTCCTGGACCCCCCACTGGGAGCCCAGGGTACAGACTGCAAATGAGTAAGTAGGCAGAAAGGTGCAAATACCACTGTTTGCTACCAAATTTTAACCAGAGTAATTTCTACTAAGTTACGTGTCTGATTCACAGTAGGCCACATTTTGAGCAGAAGGATGAGTCAATGAATGACTACATAAGTGGATTCATTTCTGCACTACACTCCATTTTGTTTACAGCGTTAATGTTGGATTTCAGTGAAACATAAAGCTATGTGAGGTGCCTGAGAAAAGGCCAGTCATGACACCACTGTTACAAAAGAGACATCAGTCACTTTACAACAACTATTAATAGCCTTGCCAAAATGCTGAGACTCCAGCATGGAATTCTACCAAGACATAATTAAATGATCAGAAATGTAGGCATTTTATTTCACATTCAGCTATAAATAATGCCCTGATGAAAATTTTCTCATTGACGGTTGTCTGTGGTCAACACCAATTTCTCCATGTTTCCCCTCTCTAAAGTGAAAACAGACAAAAGTTCAGGCATTTCTTTGAAAGGAGTGTGTCCACACTCATCTGAAGAAAGATGTCAGTTCACTGCAACAAAATAAATCCATGTTCCATATCAGCATTTTGGTTGATGAGAACCTCCTGAAGTTCTCATAGGGAATGTTTGAATGAGATCATCTTACTTGACAGTATCCTTTGGGAGGGTCACTCAGAAGTAAAAGTAGAGGGATTAAACAGCCTCACAAGAGTAAATTATGATCTTGAGCTTCAGACATGGGATTACAATAATTTAGAGTTAACTTCAAGAAAGCTGATTTTTTTCCAGTAAGCAATTAGTTCAGGTAGAAAGCTTTTCTTCTACCAGGAGAGAGACAGGTGGAAACTGCCTTTCAACACCCAAAAATCCTCAAGTCAGTAAACACCATGACCCTACAGATCATTTCACAGTCAATTGACAACCACCACCCTACTTAGCAGTGCTTTCCTGGTGGCTCAGATAGTACAGAATCCACCTGCAATGCAGGAGACCTGTGTTTCATCCCTGAGTCGGGAAGAGGCCCTGGAGAAGGGAAAGGCTAACCACTCCAGTAGTCTTGCCTGGAGAATTCCATCGTGCGTCCATAGACTCACAAAGAGTCAGATATGAATGAGTGACTTTCACTCACTCACACCATTCTCACCAAACCCATGGCGGGCCATCTTAGCAATTAGTTAAACACACATCTCTACAGGTGTTATTTCCACTTTTTCATTGAGGAAACTGGAAAAAAAAAGGTAGAATTTATGAGTTTCCAGAATACAATTATCGATACCGTCTCTAGTTACACGGTGCTTGAAAAGTGTTTGAGACTGAAGACATTTTTATCCTGGTGATTCGGAACTTCCAATCACTTCACCAAGAAAGCAAACAACAACAACAACAAAAATTGTTTCCCCTTCTTTTGGCACAAAAAGATTTTAGTACCTAATCATATTGGCACATAATACACACTTACCTAATACATATCAAGAGGAAGAAAAGAAAAAAAGAGAGGGGAAAAACAAAAGAAATACACGAGGAAAAGTAGTGTCATTAAAGCAACTTCTTTAAGTGGCCACATATTGTTTTCCCTAGAAAAAATAAAAACATGCCATTGGCTGAAAATCAGACGAGCATGGCTATTGACCTCTATGCATGTCACTTGCCCCATTTTTTTTGCTATTAGATCTGAATGTAATCCATGCAATAGCATTGGAAACCTCCTGAAGTTCTCATAGGGAATGTTTGAATGAGATCATCTTACTTGACAGTATCCTTTGGGAGGGTCACTCAGAAGTAAAAGTAGAGGATTAAACAGCCTCACAAGAGTAAATTATGATCTTGAGCTTCAGACATGGGATTACAATAATTTAGAGTTAACTTCAAGAAAGCTGATTTTTTTCCAGTAAGCAATTAGTTCAGGTAGAAAGCTTTTCTTCTACCAGGAGAGAGACAGGTGGAAACTGCCTTTCAACACCCAAAAATCCTCAAGTCAGTAAACACCATGACCCTACAGATCATTTCACAGTCAATTGACAACCACCACCCTACTTAGCAGTGCTTTCCTGGTGGCTCAGATAGTACAGAATCCACCTGCAATGCAGGAGACCTGTGTTTCATCCCTGAGTCGGGAAGAGGCCCTGGAGAAGGGAAAGGCTAACCACTCCAGTAGTCTTGCCTGGAGAATTCCATCGTGCGTCCATAGACTCACAAAGAGTCAGATATGAATGAGTGACTTTCACTCACTCACACCATTCTCACCAAACCCATGGCGGGCCATCTTAGCAATTAGTTAAACACACATCTCTACAGGTGTTATTTCCACTTTTTCATTGAGGAAACTGGAAAAAAAAAGGTAGAATTTATGAGTTTCCAGAATACAATTATCGATACCGTCTCTAGTTACACGGTGCTTGAAAAGTGTTTGAGACTGAAGACATTTTTATCCTGGTGATTCGGAACTTCCAATCACTTCACCAAGAAAGCAAACAACAACAACAACAAAAATTGTTTCCCCTTCTTTTGGCACAAAAAGATTTTAGTACCTAATCATATTGGCACATAATACACACTTACCTAATACATATCAAGAGGAAGAAAAGAAAAAAAGAGAGGGGAAAAACAAAAGAAATACACGAGGAAAAGTAGTGTCATTAAAGCAACTTCTTTAAGTGGCCACATATTGTTTTCCCTAGAAAAAATAAAAACATGCCATTGGCTGAAAATCAGACGAGCATGGCTATTGACCTCTATGCATGTCACTTGCCCCTTTCCCATGTTTTGTTGTATCTCATAAAACTATAAAACTGACTCAGATGTCAGATCTGAATGATTCTAAAATCTGGTGAATCTTTTATATTGACTGTCAGTATGTTCCCAGATTTATAATTTTTCAAGCTCTGGGCTTCTTAGTTACCATCAGCACCATGTCATGGTACTTAGGCATGCATGCTTGGTACTTAGGCATGCATGCTAAGTCGCTTCAATCATGGCCAACACTTTGAGACCTTATGGACTATACAGTGCCAGGCTCCTCTGTCTATGGGATTCTCCAGGCAAGAATACTGGAGTGGGTTGCCGTGCTCTCCTCCAGGGTGTTGTCCCAACCCAGGGATCGACCCCTCATCTCTTATGTCTCCCGCATTGGCAGGCAGGTTCTTTACCACTACTGTCACTTGGGTACATGGTACTTATACTTGAGAAAAAATGCCTTCATATCAGGGAACAATAATGGAGCATCTCTACAGAAATGACCATTCCCAGCAGTGGTATCTCCACAGCCTCCTGGTACCTTGGGTAACTGTCTCCTCTTGTGTCCTTTATGTGAATATCTATGCACAAGCACAGAACAGTGGATACGAACAGTATTAAATAATGTGTTTTCATTAAAAAACACACTATATAGTAAGTGGACGCAGGGACCAAGAGGCAGAATGTTATCAACGTTGTCAGGGAAACAACCCCCTCAGCCAATAACATATGACTTCTGCTGTTGTTTCTGCCAATACCAGCCATGAAACCTAGAAAGAGCCACAGTTTTACCTCAGGTTACATAAACGTGCAAACAGGAGGTAAGGGGATTGGAACTAAAGCAGAGGCCTTTAAACTATTTTTATCTACTTGTTTTCCAAGCCATTTTAAGTGGAAGATCCAAGACAAATAAAACTGATTAAAGAAAAAAATAAAAAGCCATGGAGGATGAACCCAAGATGGGAGGCCCCGAGTCCACCCCCTACACACAGCCCTCAGCTCCACCCTCTCTCCTTCTCAAACTACTGGAATTCCTAGACTTCCCAGAGCACAGCCCGAATCCATTGTATTTAATGATCTCCAAGACCACTTCCAAGCCACTTGCCTAGTGGTTTCCTTTTTGATATATTTTATGTTTACTTCTAAGTTGAAATTTTAGTTTTGCTAATTGAAGGTAGATAAATTGGGGACAGAGAGACAGAATATAAAATATAGTGGAAAAGTTCTGAATACACTGTTGCTTAGTAATCATTTTAATCAATAATTAAAGAAAAATCATTGACATAATGGCTTCTCCCTATTATCTATGGACTTCCCTGGGGGGTCATTGATAACGAATCTGCCTACAATGCAGGAGACCTGGGTTGATCCCTGGGTCGGGAAGATCCCCTGAGAAGGGCATGGCAACCCCCTCCAATATTCTTGCCTGGAGAATCCCACGGACAGAGGAGCCTGGGGCTACAGTCATAGGGTCACAGAGTGGGTCTCAACTGAAGCAACTAAGCAGCAGCCACAGCAGCAGCAACTGTAAATTATCTTTCATTCCAAAGTTTATCACTAAACACTCCTTCACCTTCTGCCCAGATGAACACTCCAAAAAGAGTTGTTGCTGCACTAACAGATTTTCTTGTGTACGTGTATATACACACACATACACACACTCTGTAATTTCTTAGAGGTCTCTAAACAGACATTACCAAGAAATTTACACTACAGAATCAATCAATCATTGCTCCAGGAGTACAATATTCAAAACTAGCTTTTCTGGATTCTACCTCAAGGTGATCGCACTATTGCAGCTCTTTAGAGATTTAACAACAAAATTATTATTTACAAACTTTAATTGAGCTTCTTAAGATAGGTATTTATGATACTCCTCAAAACACTTGGAGATTTGATGCTCTACAGTGGAATATTTGGTTGTTTTATTAGTCTTCACTTTTTATATTTCAGGTATTTAAAGAGTAGTGTATGGCTTTATCTGGAAAATAAATCAATTTGGCAATTTGCTTTTAGCAAATGGTGATTCCACAGTTTCTTGAACACAAAGCAACCTTCAAGCCATCCTCCCTTTATGACTGGCATATGATTTAAATTAAAGATCCATTTTTAAGAGACAACACTTTTTCAAAACAGGAATTGCTTCATGATTAGCAAATTAAAGATGAGTTTTTTCTTGTTGGCTTGCAAATAATTTCTTTAATCCAGAGCATGAGAAGTGAATGCGAGTTAATGAATATTATTCTTGGTTAGCAGTAACCTAGAATCTTAAAATGTTCATCTTTATCATTGGTATTTTGAAGTTGCAACTTTGATCCATATCAACATAAAAAAGAAATGATTTTATTAACATTCTCTTTCATTACTGGATAATACTCTGCAATGCTGTTACTTCTGGGGAACTATTAAGGGTTTCCCTTAAAGAAGAATTTGTGATGATTTTAAAATAATAAGAGTAGGGAACTGGGTGGGCGGGGAACAGGGATATGCATATGAATGATCTGGGAACATACATGTTGGTGCACAACAAAACTCTGTAAAATCTTTAAAATAAAGAATAAAAAAAAACTGAAGGAACAACAAAAAAAATAAGAGTAATAAAATGTCTTGGTTTCTCTAAAACACACATCATACACAGAGTGGGCACTAAGCCTAGCAGCCACAGCAGCAGCAACTGTAAATTATCTTTCATTCCAAAGTTTATCACTAAACACTCCTTCACCTTCTGCCCAGATGAACACTCCAAAAAGAGTTGTTGCTGCACTAACAGATTTTCTTGTGTACGTGTATATACACACACATACACACACTCTGTAATTTCTTAGAGGTCTCTAAACAGACATTACCAAGAAATTTACACTACAGAATCAATCAATCATTGCTCCAGGAGTACAATATTCAAAACTAGCTTTTCTGGATTCTACCTCAAGGTGATCGCACTATTGCAGCTCTTTAGAGATTTAACAACAAAATTATTATTTACAAACTTTAATTGAGCTTCTTAAGATAGGTATTTATGATACTCCTCAAAACACTTGGAGATTTGATGCTCTACAGTGGAATATTTGGTTGTTTTATTAGTCTTCACTTTTTATATTTCAGGTATTTAAAGAGTAGTGTATGGCTTTATCTGGAAAATAAATCAATTTGGCAATTTGCTTTTAGCAAATGGTGATTCCACAGTTTCTTGAACACAAAGCAACCTTCAAGCCATCCCTCCCTTTATGACTGGCATATGATTTAAATTAAAGATCCATTTTTAAGAGACAACACTTTTTCAAAACAGGAATTGCTTCATGATTAGCAAATTAAAGATGAGTTTTTTCTTGTTGGCTTGCAAATAATTTCTTTAATCCAGAGCATGAGAAGTGAATGCGAGTTAATGAATATTATTCTTGGTTAGCAGTAACCTAGAATCTTAAAATGTTCATCTTTATCATTGGTATTTTGAAGTTGCAACTTTGATCCATATCAACATAAAAAAGAAATGATTTTATTAACATTCTCTTTCATTACTGGATAATACTCTGCAATGCTGTTACTTCTGGGGAACTATTAAGGGTTTCCCTTAAAGAAGAATTTGTGATGATTTTAAAATAATAAGAGTAGGGAACTGGGTGGGCGGGGGGAACAGGGATATGCATATGAATGATCTGGGAACATACATGTTGGTGCACAACAAAACTCTGTAAAATCTTTAAAATAAAGAATAAAAAAAAACTGAAGGAACAACAAAAAAAATAAGAGTAATAAAAATGTCTTGGTTTCTCTAGATGAGTATTTTTATTTTCTCCTTGCTGTTCATTTTCTGCTGATCTTCCAGTCAATTTCCTTCTAGGTATGATCCAAGAGAATGAGTTAATCAATAAAGATGCATAGAACATAGGAAAATAATTACGCTACAAATTAATTATCAAATTTGATTCTAAAGGCCTAGATCTCTTCCTCCATACTCTGAAAAAAGAAGGCCTTCATTTATTATTTTTAGTTATTAGACTGGTAGCAAATGTTCCTTCTCACCGTGTGTAAGTCACAGTTAGAAGTGACAAAAAAGGACATTTGGTAGTAAATTCATCTCCACTTCCTGTAAGTACATTCCATCTGTAGGAGCGGTGCTGTGTTGCTGTGCTAAGTCGCTTCAGTCATGTCCAGCCCTGTACACCCTTAGGGACTATAGCTCACCAGGCTCCTCTGTCCAAGGGATTTGCCAGGAAAGAATATTAAAGTGGGTTAAGCCATGCCCTGGGATCAAACTGACGTCTCTTATGTCTCCAGCATTAACAGGTGGGTTCTTTACCACTAGCGCCACCCAGGAAGACCCTTGAGAAATAGGGTTGGGCATAAATCTTTCAATACCACTATCTCTGTCACCTTTTTCTCTTTCACATAAATTTCTTTAAAAAATAATTTAAAAAACAGATGCCTTGCACGTATTTACAAGAAAGTGCAGAAAAACAAATGGACACCCTAAATAATAATAATGATAAATGAGTATGTGTACTCAGTCGTGTCCAACTCTGTGTGGCTCTATTGCCAGGCGTCTCTGTCCTTGGGATTCAACTAACAAGAATACTGGAGTCACTTGCCATTTCCTTCTGCAGGGGATCTTCCTGACCCAGGGATCAAACCCCTGTGTCTTAAGTCTTCAGAATTGGCAGGTGGGTTCTCGACCACTAGGGCCACCTGGAAAGCCCTTGGACCTGTTATACTTTTTGTCAATGTGGTGGAAAAGAAAGCAAGAAAGTTTGCTTTTATCATATCTCTGTTACCTTGGTCAAAAGCACTACATAAGCACGGATAGCGTGGAAACAGCTGAAGGTGAGTCCTTCTCTTCCGTTCCTTATTTATCTTTATCTTTCAATGGCCCTACTCAGTTTTAGACCTTGTAATTTAAAAACTGCCTTCTTGCACTATTTCACTTCCTTGTATCTCCTATAACTTTACCAAATAGACTGTGCAGATCTATGATTCCTGGTAACACCATCTCAATTGATAGGACAACCAGGTATAAAAAGTGTAATTCCTCAAAGGGAAATTACTGCTAACTGCCCCTGTCCTCCTCTGTAAATACTATTTTATTCAGTAATACGATAAGTTACGCTTGAATTCTTCCATGTAGAGAAGCTGCCTGTTTTGAACATCGATTTCAAATATGCAAGGAGCACATCTACTGTGTGCCTAGGCTTGTTAGGAGTCTGGGACATGAGATTATCTCCAAAAATAATGTCATACTTCATTCGAAATAGAAGTCCATTGTTGACAGTCTTTAAAGTCCAGGAAAACCCCAGGTACATTCCATCTGTAGGAGCGGTGCTGTGTTGCTGTGCTAAGTCGCTTCAGTCATGTCCAGCCCTGTACACCCTTAGGGACTATAGCTCACCAGGCTCCTCTGTCCAAGGATTTGCCAGGAAAGACTATTAAAGCGGGTTAAGCCATGCCCTGGGATCAAACTGACGTCTCTTATGTCTCCAGCATTAACAGGTGGGTTCTTTACCACTAGCGCCACCCAGGAAGACCCTTGAGAAATAGGGTTGGGCATAAATCTTTCAATACCACTATCTCTGTCACCTTTTTCTCTTTCACATAAATTTCTTTAAAAAATAATTTAAAAAACAGATGCCTTGCACGTATTTACAAGAAAGTGCAGAAAAACAAATGGACACCCTAAATAATAATAATGATAAATGAGTATGTGTACTCAGTCGTGTCCAACTCTGTGTGGCTCTATTGCCAGGCGTCTCTGTCCTTGGGATTCAACTAACAAGAATACTGGAGTCACTTGCCATTTCCTTCTGCAGGGGATCTTCCTGACCCAGGGATCAAACCCCTGTGTCTTAAGTCTTCAGAATTGGCAGGTGGGTTCTCGACCACTAGGGCCACCTGGAAAGCCCTTGGACCTGTTATACTTTTTGTCAATGTGGTGGAAAAGAAAGCAAGAAAGTTTGCTTTTATCATATCTCTGTTACCTTGGTCAAAAGCACTACATAAGCACGGATAGCGTGGAAACAGCTGAAGGTGAGTCCTTCTCTTCCGTTCCTTATTTATCTTTATCTTTCAATGGCCCTACTCAGTTTTAGACCTTGTAATTTAAAAACTGCCTTCTTGCACTATTTCACTTCCTTGTATCTCCTATAACTTTACCAAATAGACTGTGCAGATCTATGATTCCTGGTAACACCATCTCAATTGATAGGACAACCAGGTATAAAAAGTGTAATTCCTCAAAGGGAAATTACTGCTAACTGCCCCTGTCCTCCTCTGTAAATACTATTTTATTCAGTAATACGATAAGTTACGCTTGAATTCTTCCATGTAGAGAAGCTGCCTGTTTTGAACATCGATTTCAAATATGCAAGGAGCACATCTACTGTGTGCCTAGGCTTGTTAGGAGTCTGGGACATGAGATTATCTCCAAAAATAATGTCATACTTCATTCGAAATAGAAGTCCATTGTTGACAGTCTTAAGATTTAACTGTCAGGAAGTTGGTGGGGGGGTATATGGAATGGGAAAAAAAGATCAGAGAATTTTCCTTGAACAAACACTCTTCCTTAGTGTTTCGACCTTCTCAGATCACACCGAGGGATGTTTACATTCAAGTGCCCGTCTAACTTCCTCTCAGTCTCTGCAAATACCTTCTTTTCCTCAAGGTCAAGTCTCTCTGGCCATGAAGCAGACCTTCCTGGAACAGGAGGAACCTTAATAACCTCTCACAACTTGACTGTACACTTTGGTGCTTAATTATATTCTCTGAGATATATCTCCTTACATTATGCTGTATTTAATCAGAATTGTAATCACTAGACATTAAGTTCCCTGAAAGCAGACATGGTTTCTATCTTGTTCAATGCTGCATCCTCAAGAAACTGTACCTCCGAGTCACTGAGGTTCAAAAAATAAGCACTAAATGAATGTAAAAAATTTATTTTTTTTTCTGTACTTGGTTGATGTTTATGTGTGATCGCCTTATGGATTTTAAAGGCTTATAATAAAGCAGCAATCATTTCTTTGTATCTCTTGGTTTCCTACCTCATCAAAGGCGACAGAGGTAGAATAAATTGAAATGTACACAAAATTAGATCCACAATCCTTAAGACAGATACTCATTCCAAAATCTATCATAAAAATTGAAGTTAAGAAACTTAAAAAAAAGAAATGTTTTTGAATACAATTGTCACAAATCAAACTGCCTTCTTGCACTATTTCACTTCCTTGTATCTCCTATAACTTTACCAAATAGACTGTGCAGATCTATGATTCCTGGTAACACCATCTCAATTGATAGGACAACCAGGTATAAAAAGTGTAATTCCTCAAAGGGAAATTACTGCTAACTGCCCCTGTCCTCCTCTGTAAATACTATTTTATTCAGTAATACGATAAGTTACGCTTGAATTCTTCCATGTAGAGAAGCTGCCTGTTTTGAACATCGATTTCAAATATGCAAGGAGCACATCTACTGTGTGCCTAGGCTTGTTAGGAGTCTGGGACATGAGATTATCTCCAAAAATAATGTCATACTTCATTCGAAATAGAAGTCCATTGTTGACAGTCTTAAGATTTAACTGTCAGGAAGTTGGTGGGGGGGTATATGGAATGGGAAAAAAAGATCAGAGAATTTTCCTTGAACAAACACTCTTCCTTAGTGTTTCGACCTTCTCAGATCACACCGAGGGATGTTTACATTCAAGTGCCCGTCTAACTTCCTCTCAGTCTCTGCAAATACCTTCTTTTCCTCAAGGTCAAGTCTCTCTGGCCATGAAGCAGACCTTCCTGGAACAGGAGGAACCTTAATAACCTCTCACAACTTGACTGTACACTTTGGTGCTTAATTATATTCTCTGAGATATATCTCCTTACATTATGCTGTATTTAATCAGAATTGTAATCACTAGACATTAAGTTCCCTGAAAGCAGACATGGTTTCTATCTTGTTCAATGCTGCATCCTCAAGAAACTGTACCTCCGAGTCACTGAGGTTCAAAAAATAAGCACTAAATGAATGTAAAAAATTTATTTTTTTTTCTGTACTTGGTTGATGTTTATGTGTGATCGCCTTATGGATTTTAAAGGCTTATAATAAAGCAGCAATCATTTCTTTGTATCTCTTGGTTTCCCCTACCTCATCAAAGGCGACAGATGTAGAATAAATTGAAATGGACACAAAATTAGATCCACAATCCTTAAGACAGATACTCATTCCAAAAAATCTATCATAAAAAATTGAAGTTAAGAAACTAAAGAATATATTAAAATAAGCGCAAACACCTGGCACTTACACTTTATAATCCAGTTTTTCTAACAGATACTAGTGTTATTGGGTGCTAGTCACAATCAAAAGTCTGTGAGAGCTTGCACAGAATCAATTGATAGGATTCAAGCTACCAAAAAAATCCATGAAAAATTCTTATCAAATCCTTCCTGATTTGTTGAATCTCATCAAGATATTAAAAGAAATCATTGCCAAAGGGCTTTGAAAGTGCATAACTATAGCAGAGTTTGCCACTAGAAAATCTAAAACATGATGTAAGTACTACTGAACATAGCACAACTTCAGAAAATAATAATATTGCAGCACCATGTAAGTTCTGCCCAAATGGAATTTGGCTCATTGTCAAAAAGTGGACACAGACCACTTTTTTTTTGTAGGAAAACTACAAAAAGAGAAATGAACAGTTCCTCCATCTCTTCTGAGATAAATGCTCTGTTCTTAAGGCATTCCTATACTGATGCTTTGTTTTGCAAGAAGTCAGATTTAGATGTGTCAGACGTTTCTGTTCTTTTTTAAAATTATTATTATTATAACAAACTCCATAAATTCTTTGTAAAAATCCTCAAGTAGAAATCCTTCCCACTCTTCAACTTCCCAACTAAGTCATTCATAAATGAGGATATTCATACATTCACTTAATGTTTACTGAGGTCCCACTATGTACCAAGAATCCAGGCAAAGTACAACACATTCAATTATTCACTCATTCACGATGAAAAGATGCCCATGTTTTGTTAAACAGGGTCTTTTCACTGTTTCAAAAAAAACTCCTTAACTATTACTGTAGGATTAGTAGTCAGAAAGTGCTCAGAAAGTACAGATTAGTCCTGAGTTTAATTTAGGTCAAAAGGAGAAAATGTATATAACCACACCAAGAAATACAAAATCTACCAAAGCCTTTGGACTACCAAATCTAGCTCCCTGTTCTTCCAAATGATGTCATAATCAAAGTTCTCTGCCCATTATAAAACCTGAGACAAAGTCAGACAAGCAGAACATTTCTTGGATACATTCTGTCTGTGTTTCGACACATGAATGGGGACAGAGTAAACTTGGGTTCAGGCTTTAGGCTCTGTATAACACCTCCCTCTCCAGATGCTGTTGTTAAATTTCTGGAGTGGAAAAAATAGAAAGTGACAGTCAAGTGGCTCAGTCATGTCCAGCTCTTTGTGAGCCCATGGATGAGCCACAGAATTCTCCAGGCAAGGATGCTGGAGTGGGTAGCCTATCCCTTTTCCAGGGGATCTTCCCAACCCAAGGATTGAATCCAGATCTCCTTCATTGCAGGTGGACTCTTCACCATCTGAGCCACCATGGAAGCCCCAAGGCTCGAATAGAGAGATGCAGCTACACCATACTTCCTTATCGATCCCCTACTGTCATTCTCAAGTGTCTACAATCCTCAGACTTCTTTTCTCCTTGAAAGAGGTCTTTGCATCTCAGTTTCCCCACAAATTTTCACCTTGTTAAAATGAAGAGCTCAGAGTGGCACTTTATATGATTTTCCCTGACCCTACTCCACCTCAGAGAATGCACTGGTGTATTATATTTTTAGGAACACTAATCACCAAGAAACATAAGATATGAGATGTAGTTGGTTTAGAAGAAAAAAAAAGGCACTGGAGAAGGAGTAACTTATTACGCTCCATAAATTCTTTGTAAAAATCCTCAAGTAGAAATCCTTCCCAAAAAGTCATTCATAAATGAGGATATTCATACATTCACTTAATGTTTACTGAGGTCCCACTATGTACCAAGAATCCAGGCAAAGTACAACACATTCAATTATTCACTCATTCACGATGAAAAGATGCCCATGTTTTGTTAAACAGGGTCTTTTCACTGTTTCAAAAAAAACTCCTTAACTATTACTGTAGGATTAGTAGTCAGAAAGTGCTCAGAAAGTACAGATTAGTCCTGAGTTTAATTTAGGTCAAAAGGAGAAAATGTATATAACCACACCAAGAAATACAAAATCTACCAAAGCCTTTGGACTACCAAATCTAGCTCCCTGTTCTTCCAAATGATGTCATAATCAAAGTTCTCTGCCCATTATAAAACCTGAGACAAAGTCAGACAAGCAGAACATTTCTTGGATACATTCTGTCTGTGTTTCGACACATGAATGGGGACAGAGTAAACTTGGGTTCAGGCTTTAGGCTCTGTATAACACCTCCCTCTCCAGATGCTGTTGTTAAATTTCTGGAGTGGAAAAAATAGAAAGTGACAGTCAAGTGGCTCAGTCATGTCCAGCTCTTTGTGAGCCCATGGATGAGCCACAGAATTCTCCAGGCAAGGATGCTGGAGTGGGTAGCCTATCCCTTTTCCAGGGGATCTTCCCAACCCAAGGATTGAATCCAGATCTCCTTCATTGCAGGTGGACTCTTCACCATCTGAGCCACCATGGAAGCCCCAAGGCTCGAATAGAGAGATGCAGCTACACCATACTTCCTTATCGATCCCCTACTGTCATTCTCAAGTGTCTACAATCCTCAGACTTCTTTTCTCCTTGAAAGAGGTCTTTGCATCTCAGTTTCCCCACAAATTTTCACCTTGTTAAAATGAAGAGCTCAGAGTGGCACTTTATATGATTTTCCCTGACCCTACTCCACCTCAGAGAATGCACTGGTGTATTATATTTTTAGGAACACTAATCACCAAGAAACATAAGATATGAGATGTAGTTGGTTTAGAAGAAAAAAAAAAAAAGGCACTGGAGAAGGAGTAACTTATTACGCTGAGAAGACTGGAAGCAATTCACAGGTAGTAGTAACTGGAACACATGTGTGGCTTCACCGAGTGAAATTAAAACATTCTAAAGCTTCACTCTAGCCTCAGGATCGCTCTTCTGAAGACTGAGCCTGCCCTGAAACAATGCAGCGCTGGCTCCCGTCCAAACGCCCAGACCGCAAACGTGGATACACCTTGGGACGGCGGACATCCTGGGCGCAGCAGCAGCAAAGTTCCAGCTCCCACCACTTCCCACGTGGAAATCCAGTGAAGAAAAACAATCTAGCGATCACGTGATTCAGGTTTGTCATCCTCTGCATCTGTCTCCATGTGTAAACATCTCTATCCAGAAGGAAACTGACTCATCCCTATCAGGAAAAGTCCATTTTCCTCTGCCTAGGATCTACCCGAACTTGGTCCACGTGAGGTCTGGGTAGGAAGCCACACAGGACAGCAACTTGTAACTTTACAAAGCACAAGCTCAACTGCTTCCAAGTCTTCATGCTAAAAAGTCCAACTGAGGATTTGGAGAGAAAGCAAATACAGTGAAAGCAAACAACAAAAAGAGATTTATTCAAAATCAAAAATTTCCTATAGACCAATGGAATAAGTAAAGAAAAGTAACTTGAGGAATTATGAATACAGACAGAATGGTAATCTTCAAAATATGGGCACTATGTAACACTTCCACTGGGAGACAAATACTTCAGACATCATTCAATTACTGCACTATGCTTTACTCCTAATAGGGTTTAGACGATCATAGAGGAAAATATTGCAAGGTCTTTCACAAAGCATTTGTCCAGGGTGAAAAAAAACCTCCGTATTTGTCTAATGTTTTAAAGATTCCCAATGACGTGTGACAACAGGTTGTTGTTGTGTTTAGTCATTAAGTCGTATCCGATTCTTTTGCAGCCCTATTGACGGTAGCCCGACAGGCTCCTCTGTCCATGGGATCTCCCAGGCAAGAATACTGGAAAGGGTTGCCATTTCCTTCTCCAGGGGATCTTCCCAATCCAGAGATCAAAGTTGTGTTTCCTGCATTGGCAGGCACTTGCTTTATCTGAGTCACCAGGGAAGTCCCATGACAATAGCATTAAGACATTAAGGACCCCATGCTACAAGTGGGAAAGGAGATACAGTTTAACAAAGTACTTAATATAAATTCTTGCTTCCAATTTCTCAGTTTGAAGCAGAAGATCAATTAAAATTACATGCCAGACATGGAAGAAGGGATCATAAGGAAGGCTTGGGTGTCTAGAGCAGGTTGTGGTTCCTAAGGATGTGAAAACAACAATCCCCACCCTTTGTGTGCTGCACCATGACCTTCCTACTTCATCATCAGGAAGTGGAGTTGATTTTCCTTCCTCTTGAATTTGACCTGACCTGGAACTTCTATTAACCAACAGAGCAAGATGGACATAACAGTGTTATTTCTGACCCTGAGTATCAAGATATAGAAATTGAGACCTTGAAACACCTTCTAAGAGCTCAGGCTCCTGATGCAAGAAGCCAAAGAGAGGGAGAGGCGAGGTATTGTACCCCCTTGCAAAGCCCTAGCTAAGCTCCCAGGTGCAGATAGGACCAGCCATGGACCAGCCTCCAAGTCAACCCCAGGAAAAACCGGGTGACCCAATCAGTCAATGCAAAGACCCTTGAAAAGCAATAAATCATTACCATTTTTAAGCCACTGAATTTTATGGTGGTTCATTACCAAAAACAAACTAAAAATTAAAATCAAAAATTTCCTATAGACCAATGGAATAAGTAAAGAAAAGTAACTTGAGGAATTATGAATACAGACAGAATGGTAATCTTCAAAATATGGGCACTATGTAACACTTCCACTGGGAGACAAATACTTCAGACATCATTCAATTACTGCACTATGCTTTACTCCTAATAGGGTTTAGACGATCATAGAGGAAAATATTGCAAGGTCTTTCACAAAGCATTTGTCCAGGGTGAAAAAAAACCTCCGTATTTGTCTAATGTTTTAAAGATTCCCAATGACGTGTGACAACAGGTTGTTGTTGTGTTTAGTCATTAAGTCGTATCCGATTCTTTTGCAGCCCTATTGACGGTAGCCCGACAGGCTCCTCTGTCCATGGGATCTCCCAGGCAAGAATACTGGAAAGGGTTGCCATTTCCTTCTCCAGGGGATCTTCCCAATCCAGAGATCAAAGTTGTTTTGCCTGCATTGGCAGGCACTTGCTTTATCTGAGTCACCAGGAAGTCCCATGACAAAAAGCATTAAGACATTAAGGACCCCATGCTACAAGTGGGAAAGGAGATACAGTTTAACAAAGTACTTAATATAAATTCTTGCTTCCAATTTCTCAGTTTGAAGCAGAAGATCAATTAAAATTACATGCCAGACATGGAAGAAGGGATCATAAGGAAGGCTTGGGTGTCTAGAGCAGGTTGTGGTTCCTAAGGATGTGAAAACAACAATCCCCACCCTTTGTGTGCTGCACCATGACCTTCCTACTTCATCATCAGGAAGTGGAGTTGATTTTCCTTCCTCTTGAATTTGACCTGACCTGGAACTTCTATTAACCAACAGAGCAAGATGGACATAACAGTGTTATTTCTGACCCTGAGTATCAAGATATAGAAATTGAGACCTTGAAACACCTTCTAAGAGCTCAGGCTCCTGATGCAAGAAGCCAAAGAGAGGGAGAGGCGAGGTATTGTACCCCCTTGCAAAGCCCTAGCTAAGCTCCCAGGTGCAGATAGGACCAGCCATGGACCAGCCTCCAAGTCAACCCCAGGAAAAACCGGGTGACCCAATCAGTCAATGCAAAGACCCTTGAAAAGCAATAAATCATTACCATTTTTAAGCCACTGAATTTTATGGTGGTTCATTACCAAAAACAAACTAAAACTATCAATGCGCTGTGTGTGCTAAGTCATTTCAGTCATGTCCACCGCTTTGTGACCCTGTTAATGGTGGCCTGCCAGGCTCCTCTGTCCATGGGATTCTTCAAGCAAGAATACTGGAGTGAATTGCTATGTCCTCCTCCAAAGGAGTTCTCCAACCCAGGGATCCAACCCACAACTCTCATGTCCCCTGCATCTGCAGGTGGGTTCTTTACAACTACTGCCACCTGGGAAGCCCTCAAAATAGCATAATACTTTATTAAGGCAATATTATAATATGCTCACTTACCCACAGACACTTAATATGGCCATATAATCGGAATGGTTATTTTGAAAATAAATGATTTGGTCTAAGAGTGTATAAATAAGTGAATATTCTCTTTTTGGTACATCTTTACATCTCATTTTGGAGGCATTAGAAAGATCATAAAATGTCCTAGGGCAAAACTTAAGAAGTTAGTGCAAAATTTAAAAGTTATAATAGAAATATTAAAGCTCCTCAAAAACATTTACAAGTATTAAATTTCAGCAAAGATATTGAAAAGGCATATGTTCCTTATACTGAAAACTTTCTGGGGAGTTCCCAGGCAGTCCAGGGGTTAGGACACAGCACTTTCATTGCTGTGGCACAGGTTCAATCCCTGGTCAGGCAACTAAGATTCCTATAAGCTGTGGCCAAAGGGAGGGGGAGAAAACCCTCTTTTTCCTCTTTTTGATTTTTTAAATACTTCCCCCCCCTTAAACATCCACACATATCCATAATCTGAAAACATCAAACAATAGTGAAACGACATCTTAACCAACAGAGCAAGATGGACATAACAGTGTTATTTCTGACCCTGAGTATCAAGATATAGAAATTGAGACCTTGAAACACCTTCTAAGAGCTCAGGCTCCTGATGCAAGAAGCCAAAGAGAGGGAGAGGCGAGGTATTGTACCCCCTTGCAAAGCCCTAGCTAAGCTCCCAGGTGCAGATAGGACCAGCCATGGACCAGCCTCCAAGTCAACCCCAGGAAAAACCGGGTGACCCAATCAGTCAATGCAAAGACCCTTGAAAAGCAATAAATCATTACCATTTTTAAGCCACTGAATTTTATGGTGGTTCATTACCAAAAACAAACTAAAACTATCAATGCGCTGTGTGTGCTAAGTCATTTCAGTCATGTCCACCGCTTTGTGACCCTGTTAATGGTGGCCTGCCAGGCTCCTCTGTCCATGGGATTCTTCAAGCAAGAATACTGGAGTGAATTGCTATGTCCTCCTCCAAAGGAGTTCTCCAACCCAGGGATCCAACCCACAACTCTCATGTCCCCTGCATCTGCAGGTGGGTTCTTTACAACTACTGCCACCTGGGAAGCCCTCAAAATAGCATAATACTTTATTAAGGCAATATTATAATATGCTCACTTACCCACAGACACTTAATATGGCCATATAATCGGAATGGTTATTTTGAAAATAAATGATTTGGTCTAAGAGTGTATAAATAAGTGAATATTCTCTTTTTGGTACATCTTTACATCTCATTTTGGAGGCATTAGAAAGATCATAAAATGTCCTAGGGCAAAACTTAAGAAGTTAGTGCAAAATTTAAAAGTTATAATAGAAATATTAAAGCTCCTCAAAAACATTTACAAGTATTAAATTTCAGCAAAGATATTGAAAAGGCATATGTTCCTTATACTGAAAACTTTCTGGGGAGTTCCCAGGCAGTCCAGGGGTTAGGACACAGCACTTTCATTGCTGTGGCACAGGTTCAATCCCTGGTCAGGCAACTAAGATTCCTATAAGCTGTGGCCAAAGGGAGGGGGAAAAAACCCTCTTTTTCCTCTTTTTGATTTTTTAAATACTTCCCCTCCCTTAAAGATGCACACATATCCATAATCTGAAAACATCAAACAATAGTGAGAAACATTTTTTGCTCCTGAACAATCCAAGCACAAAGAGGGACAATGGTTTCCTATGGTACAACATACATTTTAATTCTCTAAAAATGTAACAGCTATACTGTCAAGCACATCTAGACACCTGGTTTTATTTTGAAAGCATACAACTTTTCTAATTATCAAACATGAGCCACCAGAAGCTGGAACTTACTTTTTCTTCCATCATATCTAGACCTGGTTTTACGGACTTTCTCAGATATACACAAGGGGCACACTAGAGACTTATTCAAAACTGGAAAGGGATCTGGTGCAGAGTTCAAGAAAACTGAAAATATCCAGTAGAGCAGGAAAAATGACAAGGACTCAGGCAGCACAGGTAACACCTGTTGGGATAACTAAAACCAAGAAACAGCCGAGGAGGAGGATGTGTCTCTTCTGAACCTTCTACCCAAAAAACACAGAATCACCTACCATTGAAGAGACTTGACAGGCAGATCATTTTTTAATATGCATGACCTGGCTGTATGAAGGACTTCAGTTATTATCTTCCATAATAACTCCATGGATGGCAATGAGAGGGCCACAAAGCCCACTTTCAAGACAAAATGGTGACTTAAAAGCATGCTCACTGCCTATCCATCCAAGGGAAATTATGCAGCCTGGACATTGCTGGTACAACCCTGCATGGGCAGGAGTACACTCTCAGAGAGATCAATAGGTCTGTCCTCTCCACATCTTCCTCCCAAAATGGCTGACCGCTAGGGACTGGAGAAATACTGAAGTGACTTGGGGGGTGAAGTGGCAAGGAGTTTTTATTTATAGCATCCATCCACTTACAGATAAATAACTGGTACAACTTCTGGACCCCCGTCTTCCACAAAAAAAAATGTACTCAGCTGAAGAAGGCAAGAACACCATTCTTTAAAAATTTGTCATTCACCCAGTGGTAATGGTTTGTGATGTCAAAGATATTGAAAAGGCATATGTTCCTTATACTGAAAACTTTCTGGGAGTTCCCAGGCAGTCCAGGGTTAGGACACAGCACTTTCATTGCTGTGGCACAGGTTCAATCCTGGTCAGGCAACTAAGATTCCTATAAGCTGTGGCCAAAGGAGGAAAACCCTCTTTTCCTCTTTTGATTTTTAAATACTTCCCCTCCCTTAAAGATGCACACATATCCATAATCTGAAAACATCAAACAATAGTGAGAAACATTTTTTGCTCCTGAACAATCCAAGCACAAAGAGGGACAATGGTTTCCTATGGTACAACATACATTTTAATTCTCTAAAAATGTAACAGCTATACTGTCAAGCACATCTAGACACCTGGTTTTATTTTGAAAGCATACAACTTTTCTAATTATCAAACATGAGCCACCAGAAGCTGGAACTTACTTTTTCTTCCATCATATCTAGACCTGGTTTTACGGACTTTCTCAGATATACACAAGGGGCACACTAGAGACTTATTCAAAACTGGAAAGGGATCTGGTGCAGAGTTCAAGAAAACTGAAAATATCCAGTAGAGCAGGAAAAATGACAAGGACTCAGGCAGCACAGGTAACACCTGTTGGGATAACTAAAACCAAGAAACAGCCGAGGAGGAGGATGTGTCTCTTCTGAACCTTCTACCCAAAAAACACAGAATCACCTACCATTGAAGAGACTTGACAGGCAGATCATTTTTTAATATGCATGACCTGGCTGTATGAAGGACTTCAGTTATTATCTTCCATAATAACTCCATGGATGGCAATGAGAGGGCCACAAAGCCCACTTTCAAGACAAAATGGTGACTTAAAAGCATGCTCACTGCCTATCCATCCAAGGGAAATTATGCAGCCTGGACATTGCTGGTACAACCCTGCATGGGCAGGAGTACACTCTCAGAGAGATCAATAGGTCTGTCCTCTCCACATCTTCCTCCCAAAATGGCTGACCGCTAGGGACTGGAGAAATACTGAAGTGACTTGGGGGGTGAAGTGGCAAGGAGTTTTTATTTATAGCATCCATCCACTTACAGATAAATAACTGGTACAACTTCTGGACCCCCGTCTTCCACAAAAAAAAATGTACTCAGCTGAAGAAGGCAAGAACACCATTCTTTAAAAATTTGTCATTCAACCAGGGTAATGGTTTGTGATGTGATCCATTATTGATCTCACCTTGAGGAAACAACTGGAAGAGTGAAATCACCACTGGACTTGAAGTCAGAGGTTCCATGCCTGAGTCTTGGGAGAGCCAGTGGATTGTGAAGTGTCACTGGGCTTGGATTTTCTGTGCCATAAAAAGGAAGCGGGACCAGATGAAGTCTCAGGATCTTCTAAGCACTAACCTTGCATGATTCTATTCTTCAACACCCAATAGAAAAGTGCTGTCTTCTATAGTCCAGCCATTTGTATAGATTTTTTTTTTTAAGATTTATTTATTTATTTATTTTGGGCAGGGGTCGTGTTGGGGAGGGAGGGGAGCGGGCGAGCCACTTCTATTGGTCTTTCATTTCTCTATTTTCATCCATCTTTGTTCTTCGGCTCCTGTGGGCCTCCCATCGCGGTGGCATCTGTCGTTGCAGAGCGCCGGCTCTGAGCACATGCGCTCCAGAGCTCCAGAGCTCCAGCGCTCCGGCTCGATAATTGGACACATCGGTCCAGCCGCTCCGCGGCACATGGGATCTTCCCAGGCCAGGAATGGAACCGGCACCCCTTGCACTGCAAGGCAGTGTCCTTACCCACTGCGCCACCAGGGGAAGCCCTGTATAGATTTTTTCGTTGACTTTTGTATAGATTATCTAGCATACTTTTGTATAGATTATCTAGTGTACTTTTGTATAGATTCTCTTGTGGACTTTAGTATAGATTATCTAGTGTACTTTTGTATACCATCTATTTGTTTATAGGTGGGGGTGGGGGTGGGCGTGGGGGCAAGGAGAAGAAGGGAGATGAGAGAAGAGAGAAGGGTGTATGGCAGCCATCAGGGGTCTGTGACACACATGCAGTGAAGGGACAGGCAGGTCATCCACCGGCAATCCAGCAATGGCAGACAGCTTGGGCAGGTCCATGTCTCAATCTAGCAATGGCAGGCTAGCGGTGCCTGGATGATATGTTACATCCAAAATGTAAGTTCATGATATATCTCTCATTAAACTGACTTCTATCTTCCAGGACACACACTGAATGGAGCATAGTGTACAATGTTTTCTAGGAAAAATGGAGTTTCTGGGGTTAAACAGGATGGAGTTGAGGTTTGTTGGATCCACAGACATTCCATGTGCCATGCCGTGTTTGGGGAAATGTTCCCTGGAGTTCTAGAGCCATAATATGCATGACCTGGCTGTATGAAGGACTTCAGCTCTAATGAAGGCAAGTTTTCTTATCTTTCTCTACAGGAATACTGACATTCAAAACGAACAAGATGAAAAAAGCACAGAGTCCTAGACTGCAGTTCTGCCCTGGATTCAAAAACTGTTTCTCCGTGGGAAAATCTGACATGTGATTCACTAAATAATTAAAGAATATAGGTTATCAACCTGAGAAAAAGGTCTGTCCATGTTAGGAGTTTATAAGGCTCTTATGTGTTAGCAGGTATTCTAAATTATACATGATATTGGAAGCAATAAATATCACCAGTCATACAAAATAACACAAAATCCAAATATTCAAATATGTTAATTGCAGAAGTGTGTGTGTTAGTCGCTCAGCCGTGTTTGACTCTGTGACCCCATGACCTATAACTCACAAGGTGCCTCTGTCCATGGAATTCTCTAGGCAAGAATACTGGAGTGGGTTGCCATTTCCTCCTCCATGAACCCCCAACACTAAATGTCAAATATCTCAATTGCAGGAGAGACTATGTCAGTTGTCAACCTCAAAATCCATTCTTCCATTCCAATGAGATGTAAGTAGAATTACTGGATGGGGTTTATGTAAAGGCTGCTTAAAGAGAGGCCACTCAGTCCGGAAGCTCTCTTATCTCTTTCATCCTCTCTTTTCCTACCCTCCATCTGGATGTCATGACATGAACTTCTGCAGACAGCCTGGCCTGCCTCACAATGGCATCCCCACAATGGCAGAGCACCAAGGAAGAAAACTAGCTCTAGACTGCTCATCTCTAGAATTCTCACGTAGAAACAAAAAATAAACTTTTTTCTAATTTAGGCTGCTATTCTTTGGGGTTCTTCTGTGTTACATATTTATCCAAACTCTACTTTCAACCCTAGATACCTAAGCCTAAAGATCAAATCTACATTTGAGGGCCTGAACTCCTACTTGAGATTAATGCTTTTTAGTTTCACACTGAAGAAAAAGGATATCTCAGGTGGTCAACCAATCACTTTGTTAACAAAAATTAGGTTTGTTGGATCCACAGACATTCCATGTGCCATGCCGTGTTTGGGGAAATGTTCCCTGGAGTTCTAGAGCCATAATATGCATGACCTGGCTGTATGAAGGACTTCAGCTCTAATGAAGGCAAGTTTTCTTATCTTTCTCTACAGGAATACTGACATTCAAAACGAACAAGATGAAAAAAGCACAGAGTCCTAGACTGCAGTTCTGCCCTGGATTCAAAAACTGTTTCTCCGTGGGAAAATCTGACATGTGATTCACTAAATAATTAAAGAATATAGGTTATCAACCTGAGAAAAGGTCTGTCCATGTTAGGAGTTTATAAGGCTCTTATGTGTTAGCAGGTATTCTAAATTATACATGATATTGGAAGCAATAAATATCACCAGTCATACAAAATAACACAAAATCCAAATATTCAAATATGTTAATTGCAGAAGTGTGTGTGTTAGTCGCTCAGCCGTGTTTGACTCTGTGACCCCATGACCTATAACTCACAAGGTGCCTCTGTCCATGGAATTCTCTAGGCAAGAATACTGGAGTGGGTTGCCATTTCCTCCTCCATGAACCCCCAACACTAAATGTCAAATATCTCAATTGCAGGAGAGACTATGTCAGTTGTCAACCTCAAAATCCATTCTTCCATTCCAATGAGATGTAAGTAGAATTACTGGATGGGGTTTATGTAAAGGCTGCTTAAAGAGAGGCCACTCAGTCCGGAAGCTCTCTTATCTCTTTCATCCTCTCTTTTCCTACCCTCCATCTGGATGTCATGACATGAACTTCTGCAGACAGCCTGGCCTGCCTCACAATGGCATCCCCACAATGGCAGAGCACCAAGGAAGAAAACTAGCTCTAGACTGCTCATCTCTAGAATTCTCACGTAGAAACAAAAAATAAACTTTTTTCTAATTTAGGCTGCTATTCTTTGGGGTTCTTCTGTGTTACATATTTATCCAAACTCTACTTTCAACCCTAGATACCTAAGCCTAAAGATCAAATCTACATTTGAGGGCCTGAACTCCTACTTGAGATTAATGCTTTTTAGTTTCACACTGAAGAAAAAAAGGATATCTCAGGTGGTCAACCAATCACTTTGTTAACAAAAATTAAAATGTTTAAGAGTAAACTCAAAAAAAAGAATAAACTCAGTTTCTTTTTTTTTGCCATGTCCACACAGAAATCAGTGGTTGAGAAAAATCACTGAAGATACTGATTTCTCAATCTTCTCATTTTCTAGAGGAGATAATATTGACCCACCTCATGAGCACAGGCAAAGGATTAAGTAATTAGCAACTGTCAATCACCACAAAAATATACATTTTAAGTAGCAATAAGACTTTCCATTTAACTATTAATAGCTGTGCTAGTAATTTCTTCCTTTACTGGAGAAAATTTACATTTGATAAGCACCAAAGGCTCATAGCAGAATAAGAACAACACTAAAATGACAATTAAGTCTAAAGGCACTTCACAACATTTTAACAAAAACATCAGGCAGAAGATACTCCTATCAAATGTAGTGTCATGGAGACAGGCTCCATGTATTTCCAATGAATAAAGAAACTTCCTGCAGTACTCTGCATGGGTTAGTTTCTTTCAGAAGAGTGCTCACTCTTTTTAAGTGTTCACCAATTCTACCCTACTTAATTCTGTTCAAGCTACTCATGAAACAACCTAACGTGGACACGGATTTTTTTTTTCCCTGGTTACTAACTACCCTCCTTTGTTTAATTCACACCTACAGCACTTTTACAGCCACTGGGCCTTGGCTGAACTCTCAAATACTCCTGAATGTGTGACTTCTTATGACACAATGCTTGTGTGTGTGTGCTTAGTCGCTCAGTTGTGTCTGACCTTTGGCCATCCATTGGACTGTAGCTCGCCAGATTCTTCGGTCCATTGAAATTATTTTCTGGATAAGACCTCAAAATTATAACTTGAAGTCTTTCTTCTCCATCAGCCATATCCTGCCTAGGATGCGCACTCTTGCCTGAGTGTCCCACCACGATGCCATCCTGTTCACTTTGTCGTGGTCTCTCTGGATGAAGGTCACCTCGTGCATCTTCCACAAAGCCTCCCCTGCCAGCTCCTATACACACTCCCATTGCCTTCTTTGGATATTCATAGAATTTACTGCCTATATTAGTAATTCCTCCATTTAATGATACCCTGCCACATCAGTACTACTTTTCAGATATGTGTGTTTTGTTTACCAAGAGCACAGTAAGACCCTTTGCAAATGGGGTTCATGATTCACACTTTTTAGAGCCGTCAAAACACACAGCAGAAGATGGGAACATGGTAAAGGCTCATTAATACCAATGTGCCCACATTAAGTACATTGCCTTAAGGGTTAGCACCCTGCAAAAAGAGCCAACTGTCTTTATGGTCACTCATTCCACAAATGCATTTCTTCAGGCTCTTTTCCCCTGGAAAACAAAAGTATAAATCTCCCACCTTTAAATGAATTCACTTAGACAAGATGATTTTCCAAACCATTTATCATCTGAGCCTCTATTACTGCCAGACCAATTTCATAATGCTATGCCTGTCCGCTAAAAGGGAGGTATGAATATTTTTAATTGCACTAAACTAAAATTAATATTTTATACATTTTGAGCTAATTCACGAAACCAGGGAAAAGGTTTTTAAAAAATCAGGCAGAAGATACTCCTATCAAATGTAGTGTCATGGAGACAGGCTCCATGTATTTCCAATGAATAAAGAAACTTCCTGCAGTACTCTGCATGGGTTAGTTTCTTTCAGAAGAGTGCTCACTCTTTTTAAGTGTTCACCAATTCTACCCTACTTAATTCTGTTCAAGCTACTCATGAAACAACCTAACGTGGACACGGATTTTTTTTTTCCCTGGTTACTAACTACCCTCCTTTGTTTAATTCACACCTACAGCACTTTTACAGCCACTGGGCCTTGGCTGAACTCTCAAATACTCCTGAATGTGTGACTTCTTATGACACAATGCTTGTGTGTGGTGCTTAGTCGCTCAGTTGTGTCTGACCTTTGGCCATCCATTGGACTGTAGCTCGCCAGATTCTTCGGTCCATTGAAATTATTTTCTGGATAAGACCTCAAAATTATAACTTGAAGTCTTTCTTCTCCATCAGCCATATCCTGCCTAGGATGCGCACTCTTGCCTGAGTGTCCCACCACGATGCCATCCTGTTCACTTTGTCGTGGTCTCTCTGGATGAAGGTCACCTCGTGCATCTTCCACAAAGCCTCCCCTGCCAGCTCCTATACACACTCCCATTGCCTTCTTTGGATATTCATAGAATTTACTGCCTATATTAGTAATTCCTCCATTTAATGATACCCTGCCACATCAGTACTACTTTTCAGATATGTGTGTTTTGTTTACCAAGAGCACAGTAAGACCCTTTGCAAATGGGGTTCATGATTCACACTTTTTAGAGCCGTCAAAACACACAGCAGAAGATGGGAACATGGTAAAGGCTCATTAATACCAATGTGCCCACATTAAGTACATTGCCTTAAGGGTTAGCACCCTGCAAAAAGAGCCAACTGTCTTTATGGTCACTCATTCCACAAATGCATTTCTTCAGGCTCTTTTCCCCTGGAAAACAAAAGTATAAATCTCCCACCTTTAAATGAATTCACTTAGACAAGATGATTTTCCAAACCATTTATCATCTGAGCCTCTATTACTGCCAGACCAATTTCATAATGCTATGCCTGTCCGCTAAAAGGGAGGTATGAATATTTTTAATTGCACTAAACTAAAATTAATATTTTATACATTTTGAGCTAATTCACGAAACCAGGGGGAAGGTTTTTAAACATTCTAAAAAATGTATGGCGAAATTCTGTGCCACTGATTAAATAAACTATGAAGATAACATGATATCCATTGCTCCAATATAACTATCTTCTTACACTTATACACACCCAAGTTTAGGCCAAAAACTTGTATCAGAATCTTAGTTTTTAGTATTTTGTATATCATGAAAGTAGAACATGTGCGTGCATGCTAAGTTGCATCTGGTGTGTCCAACTCTGCAACCCCATGTACGGTAGCCCACGAGGCTCCTCTGTTCATGGGATTCTCTAGGTAAGAATACTGGAGTGGGTTGCTATGCCCTCCACCAGAGGATCTTCCCAACCCAGGAATCGAACCCACATCTTTTGCATCTCCTTCACTGCAGGCAGATTCTTTACTGCCAAGTCACAGTCGAAGCCCTCAAGTTAGAACACATGTTATAGAAAAACAGGGTCTTCTTTCCTTATCCTCAAAATATGATGGTCTCTCTTCCATATAAATCTAAACATTAAGGTCTTATTAGAACGGTGATGAGCATGTTTAAACTAATCCTTATTTAGCTCGCTGGCCCCACTCTCCCTAGCAAACATCACACGAGTCTTTCAAATTTTAAGAGGTAGAATTGAAGACAATACCAGATATTTAACACACTAACTTCTGAAACCACTCAGGATTTTAGAAGACATTTAAATCTGGAATCAGAATCTTGTGCTGTCTCCTTAAAGGAGTCACATATCCCCCTCCACATTCACTGTGTGCCAACCAAGTACCTCAGCAGAATGGCACACCTCCATCTTATCCCTTTTCACCACCCCAAATCCTACGAAGCTGGCAATATTATCACCTTTTAATGAGTGTCCGTACTTTTCAGATAAGGGCATTCTAGATTAAACATTTGAATCATCGACCTAAGTAAGGTAACACAGAGACTGTGGGGAGAACTGGGAAGGGTAACTGGGATGGCCAACAGCCAGAGCCCAGTACTCTGTCCATTATACACTGACATAAACCACACAACTCTTCCTACCTATTTTAAGGTTTCCATAGTTTTGTTAATTCATCTTTCCTTTCAAAGATTGGTAAGAATGAATTACTACCGAATGATTACACTGACGTTTTAAAGTTAATGGAGTTTTTAATGAAAATAACACTAAGGAAGATGATGGGAAGTCTAAGTCTGAAAATCAGCCAGAAAGATGCCTGCTAAGATTCATGAGATGGTCACAGATTCCAAAACAAACAAAAAACAGAAAAGTGAATAGGAAACTTAAATTTATTTGGAAATTTCTTTTGTGGGGGTGGAGTGTGAGGTGGGTACAGGTGTACATAACAGATAATGCCTAAGGAATAAGACTTCCTACAGAGATGGACCTTAGTGTGTATACGCTGGGCTTCCCTGGGGGCTCAAATGGTAAAGAATCCACCTGCAGTGCAGGAGACAGGGGTTGATACCTGGGTGGGGAAGATCCCCCGGAAAAGGGAATGGCAACCTTTCTTGCCTTGAGAATTCCATGGACAGAGGAGCCCATGGGGTCACAAGGAGTCAGACACAACCGGGCAACCGACACTTAGTATCTATTTTTAAAAAGGAAAAACCACTGCTCTAATCCTGTGGGAATACAGCATCCTTCTTAGTATCCATTTGCTGGATTTCACTAAAACCTCAGACGTCAAAATGCCTCATCCTGAGAGAAAAAGAACACTAGCCAGCCTTCAAGTTTTCAGACGTTTTGAGCCTGCCAGGCTCCTCTATCCACGGAATTCTCTAGGCAAGAATACTGTAGTGGGTAGTCATACCTTTCTTCAGGGGATCTTCTCTATCCAGGAATCAAACTTGCTCTTCACCATTCCTGGCAGATTCTTTACTATCTGAGCCACTAAGCAAGCCCCTTTGTTTTTTCAGGTGGTCATTTCCACCTGCTTTAACACCCGCCGGCTCCAAGGGGTCTTATACTCAGCAGCCACAGTGTAAGAGGTAACCAACCTGAGGGAGAGGGCTCTTTATTAAAACCAGGGTTGAGGGTGTGTGTGGCGGGGGGGGACTTCCAGATCAGTAACACTGTTTCAAAAATGGCTGCAGCTCAGGGAGACGCTTAGGCAATCAACAAAGGGAAAACTAAACCATGACTCTAGGAAACAGGAAGGATAAGTGACTTAAAGGCTACCTCTGGGTTCTGGCCTATGTAAACAACTGATGTTCTAAACAATTCAAGCCAGGAGAGTACCTCAAATTTAACACGACCAAAAGTGAATTTAGCATCCTACCTTCCAATCCTGCTTCCTTTCATTCGTAGTATCGGTTGATGGCCACTCCATGCACCAGAGACCTGGGGCTTGTTTCAATCTCTTCCTCGCTCTTATCTTCCAAAATGTATCAGTCTCTACATCTGGATGACTTTTATTGAATTTTGGTCTGGGCCCCATCTGCTCTTACAAAAGCTGTCTGTTTGGAATCTCTCACTCTGCTCCCTAATTTCCCTGTTAAATCTATATGCTGCATGCTGTCTGATCTGAGCATGCATTCCCCCATGTAAAACCTTCCATGGCTATTCACTGCCTAAAACAGTAATTATCAAATCTTTTTAACCTTCTACACTCAATACAAAAATGAAACCTTACCTGAATCTTCATTATATAAAACAAGTCCAGCCTGGGCTGTTCAGGTTATAGGGCATGGAGGTGCTATGGTAACTCTACTCCCTACCTCCACGCCTCCCCCGGGTGAGATGTATCTGGGACTTTCCTCAGAGAACTTTGAAAAGCACAAGCCAAGGAATCAAATTTAACTCCTGAGTATATGGCCCTCCCATGGCCAGACCCATCTTCCCTTCCTAGTTCATTACACTAACCAGCTTTCAAAATGGGCCCCCCATGAGGCCCATCTCCTGATATTCATGCTTTGTTTAATTTGCTCTCATATCATACCAGGGTTGGTCTGTGTGACCAGTAATAGAATATGGCAGAAGAAATGCCAGTTCCAGTATCAGGCCATAAGTTACACTCAGTTTCTCTCTCTCTCCCTTCTCCTTCCCATATCCTTTCCTCTTCCTTCTTCCTCTCACTTTACTCGTTTTGGAGAAACTCAGTTACAGGGCTGAGAGTAACCCAACAGAGAGGCCCATGTGGTCTGCAGACTAGGCCCATGTCTCTACTCAGTGGGGGCTCTTTATTAAAACCAGGGTTGAGGTGTGTGTGGCGGGGTGGACTTCCAGATCAGTAACACTGTTTCAAAAATGGCTGCAGCTCAGGGAGACGCTTAGGCAATCAACAAAGGGAAAACTAAACCATGACTCTAGGAAACAGGAAGGATAAGTGACTTAAAGGCTACCTCTGGGTTCTGGCCTATGTAAACAACTGATGTTCTAAACAATTCAAGCCAGGAGAGTACCTCAAATTTAACACGACCAAAAGTGAATTTAGCATCCTACCTTCCAATCCTGCTTCCTTTCATTCGTAGTATCGGTTGATGGCCACTCCATGCACCAGAGACCTGGGGCTTGTTTCAATCTCTTCCTCGCTCTTATCTTCCAAAATGTATCAGTCTCTACATCTGGATGACTTTTATTGAATTTTGGTCTGGGCCCCATCTGCTCTTACAAAAGCTGTCTGTTTGGAATCTCTCACTCTGCTCCCTAATTTCCCTGTTAAATCTATATGCTGCATGCTGTCTGATCTGAGCATGCATTCCCCCATGTAAAACCTTCCATGGCTATTCACTGCCTAAAACAGTAATTATCAAATCTTTTTAACCTTCTACACTCAATACAAAAATGAAACCTTACCTGAATCTTCATTATATAAAACAAGTCCAGCCTGGGCTGTTCAGGTTATAGGGCATGGAGGTGCTATGGTAACTCTACTCCCTACCTCCACGCCTCCCCGGATGAGATGTATCTGGGACTTTCCTCAGAGAACTTTGAAAAGCACAAGCCAAGGAATCAAATTTAACTCCTGAGTATATGGCCCTCCCATGGCCAGACCCATCTTCCCTTCCTAGTTCATTACACTAACCAGCTTTCAAAATGGGCCCCCCATGAGGCCCATCTCCTGATATTCATGCTTTGTTTAATTTGCTCTCATATCATACCAGGGTTGGTCTGTGTGACCAGTAATAGAATATGGCAGAAGAAATGCCAGTTCCAGTATCAGGCCATAAGTTACACTCAGTTTCTCTCTCTCTCCCTTCTCCTTCCCATATCCTTTCCTCTTCCTTCTTCCTCTCACTTTACTCGTTTTGGAGAAACTCAGTTACAGGGCTGAGAGTAACCCAACAGAGAGGCCCATGTGGTCTGCAGACTAGGCCCATGTCTCTACTCAGTAATCATGGGATGGGGCTTAGAAATGAGTCTTCCAACCCCATTCAAGCCTTTAGATAACTGTAGCCAAGACCTTGACTGGAACCTCATAAGAGACACTAGACTAGAATCTCCCAGGTAAGCCACTTCCAAATTCCTGAACAATAGAAACTTCAAGATGATATGTAATTGTTGCTTTTACCAAAAAGTTTTGGAGTTATTTATTATACAGCAATAGCTGACTAGTACATTCATATCCTCTCACTACTCCCCTATCATGTACTTTGCTCTAGGCTCTAGCTCTTGCCCCTGCAGATAACATCTCTGTTTTGCCTCTTTCTTATTTTTCTTGACATTGCCCCAGCAGATAACTACTCTGTTTTGCTCCTCGTTTCTATTTTTCTTTCCCTTTGGTCTTCCTGAAATGTCCTTCCCCCACCTATATTCACTAGCAAACTTTCTTAGCACTGAAGGCATGACATACTCCAGGAAGCTATACCTGAGTCCAGAGTACACTCAGAGACCCAGTCTCAATCATATTATCTCCCAGAATATTCTGGGCCTTCCATATCCAACAGTTACTCAACAAATAGGAGAAACTTGACAAATGTTTACTGAATTGAACGGATGTGCTGATAAATGCATAGAGTGCTACATGCTACGTCACTTCAGTCGTGTCCGATTCTGTCCGACCCTCTGGACCATAGCCTGCTGGGCTCCTCTGTCCATAGTGTTCTCCAGGCATGGGTTGCCATGCCCTTCTTCAGGAAATCTCTCTGACTCAGGGATCAAACCTGTATCTCTTAGGTGTTCTGCCTTGGCAGGCGGGTTCTTGACCACTAGAGCCTCCTGGGAAGACCCAAACGCACAACAGTATGTAGGAAAACAAACTACAGAGAGGTGCTCTTCATGTAACTAACTCTACATGGTATTCTTAGCGAAAAAAAGAAATGGAGACATATACTTTTCATTACACTGAGCCCAATGGCAGTATCTAATCAATGTAATAACATCTGTATTCATAAACAGGTTTCAGTGTTAAGCTGATATTTACAAAAAGAGAGTTATCATTATCTCATCTGGAGGCAGCAAATGAAGCTCCGCCTGTGAGTGACCACCAGCACAAGCTTGGGCGAAACGTGGTCCTTGGCTTTTTTGAAAGGCACTGGGACAAATGAACTGCCAACGGCAGAGGATCTGCTTGGGGAAGGAAGTAACAAAAGTAATGGAAGGAGGGAGAATTAAATAACAAGGTGAGGAAGAAGGGTTGTGTTCAGCTGTGCTGCTTGATAACCAGACCATCACTTTAGGCCAAATGACAAAATGATAGCAATAACTCCAGAAGAAGTTTCACTTAGGTTTTCACAGGCTGAAGAAGGTGATATTAAGAAGTGACTGAGTTTAGAAGATTATACCCTTTCTCGTAATACAGAGAGATGCAACTCCCACCCTAAAAATAGAGCCTTGAAAAAGGAAGAAACAAAGAAAGAAAGAAAAAAAATGTGATGGGGGAGGGAGAAGGGCTAAATTATAGACAGACAATATTCCGAAGAACAGGAGAAGCAAAGGAACAATTCAAATATTAGCCCTCAGATAAAATTTTAAGTCTTCCCTTCTGAATGCACAATAATATATAATCTTTAACATAAAATATTAAACCAGAACTTACAGTCACAGACATTGCTTTCTGAAAATCAGTAATAAAACACTGGTGTAAAGCAGAAACTTTTCCATAGAAAACAAAATTGCATATAAGAAACACAGTCATCACTGGTATCCTTGGGGCATTGGTTCTAGAACACCCCAGAAGAACAAAAATTCATGCATGCTTCAGTCCCTAGTACTTGCACATAACCTCAGCTTATCTTGGCATATATTTTTACATCATCTCTAGATAATTTATAATATGTAATGCCTTGTAAATTCTGTGTAAATAATCTGAATTCTATGTAAATAGTTGCCCAAGTGCAAGGCAAATTCAAATTTTGCTTTTTATAACTTTCTGGAATTTTTTTCTACTCACTATTTTCAATCTATGGGCTGGCTGACTACAAAGATGGTGGTTGAATCCAAAGATGCAGAACCGAAGGACATGAGGGTTGACTGTGGTAAGTATATGACAGACTTGAGAAATTTCTTTTCAAAAAGATCATAAAAGCATTCTCAAAAGTCTGACAAACTGGTCATTACGATAGGGGCAATTTTTAGAAATTACACTCTAAGAATTAAGTTGGAAAGCAATCCAAGTAATAAAAATATACACTTTAAATAATTTGTAAATTAAATTGGAAAAATGTTTTCTTGGGGTAGCAACAGAAAAAGTACATCTTGGTGTTTAAATGTATAGCCATGTTTTTCCCCCAAAATTTTCTTTTATTTTTTCAGCTTTATTGAGATAGAATTGATATATAGCATTGAGGAAGTTTAACACAATGTGATGACTTGACACAGTTACATATTGCAAAACGATTACCACAGTAGGGTTAGTTAACATCTCTATCGCCTCACGTAATTACCATTTCTTTCTTATGATGATAACACTTAAGATCTACTCTACCAGCAACTGTCAAGTATACAGTAGAGTATAATTATCTATAACTACAATGCTGTGCTTAGAAACCCAGAACTTATTTATCCTATGCATGGGTTTACAACCAAAGAATCTGAAATTGGGATCTTCAAGATACCTGCCCTTCCATATTCATTGCAGTTTATTCACAACAGCCAAGATATCTCCATATCTCCAAGATTATCTCCATACAACTTTTTTAAAAATAAAAGCATGTCTAAATGACTTTAACAATGTAATTAATTTTTACTGGATTGCAGTTGCTTTGCAGTGTTGTGTCAGTTTCTGCTGTACAGCAAAGTGACTCAGCCATAGATACACATATGTCCCCTCTTTGGGGGATTTTCTTACTGTGGCTCAGACTGTAAAGACTTTGTCTGCAATTCAGGAGGTGCAGGTTCAATCCCTGGATTGGAGAGAAAAGAATGGCCACCCATTCTAGGAATCTTGCCTGGAGAAGCCCATGGACAGAAGAGCTTGGTGGGCTACTATCCATGGGGTCGCAAAGAGTCAGACTCAATTGAGCGACTAATACTTCCCGCTTAGGTCACCACAGGGCACTGAGTGGAGTCCCGTGGGCTGTACAGCAGGTTCACATTAGTTATCTATTTTATACAGAGTATCAATAGTGGGTACATGTCAATCCCAATCTCCCAATGCATCCCACCCTCCCTTTTCCCATTGGTACCTATATATTTGTTCTCTAAATCTATGTGTCTATTTCCACTTTCAAATGAGATCATCTCTACCATTGCTGTAGATTCCACATATATAGGTTAATATATGATATTTGTTTTTTTCTATTTGACTTACTTCACTCTGTTTAACCATCTCTAGGCCCATCTATGGGAGACAACTTTTAAGTAATTTTATCAGTGATATCCTTTTCTATAGAAAGGTTATTTTATAAGAATGATAGATAGGCAAATTTGTAGCTGCTGTTACTTTCAATGTTTGTGTCTCTACCCAGCTCCCAGTTCACAGAAGATCTGAATATCTGCCCTCTGTTCCAATATCTCCTACATCAGAAACCATGAGCTCAGGTGCCACTGAAATGGGCAGAACTCAAGGAAAGCCTCATAAAAAAGACCAGCCTTCATCATGCAAGTAGATGTCCATGAAAATGGGCAGTTCTCAAGACTAATCGGATTTTTTTCTTGGAAAATAGTTCAGTGCACCTGACAACTGCACACATCCTAATACTAATGATGCAATTTAACGTTAAAGTTAATGAAGCTCATCACCCCAATCATCCTTGCCTACATTTTTTATTTAGTCACCAGGGGGAGCTAATACTGCTCTGTGGGTAGGTAGAGTCCAAAACTGAGATTTTTTTAAAGGGGGGAAAAAATTAAATTGATGTGGCATCAAACATAACTCAAATATTGTCCAGAGTGCTGATAAGGTAAATATATCACAAATACCAAAAGTGAATTAGGCATAGATCTCTTTTTTTTGTTAAACAAAAAAGTTATTAGTTAATAGAAAAAACTATAAGCCACCAATTAATAGAATCTTGTTGAGCTCAGTGGAGGACATATATAAAATCCAGTCATTTATGATTGTATTTGGCCCTATCAGGGTCTTAATCACCATCCAGAGGCTCAGCAGGTTGGGCACTTTGGGGCAAAGAGTCAGACTCAATTGAGCGACTAATACTTCCCGCTTAGGTCACCACAGGGCACTGAGTGGAGTCCCGTGGGCTGTACAGCAGGTTCACATTAGTTATCTATTTTATACAGAGTATCAATAGTGGGTACATGTCAATCCCAATCTCCCAATGCATCCCACCCTCCCTTTTCCCATTGGTACCTATATATTTGTTCTCTAAATCTATGTGTCTATTTCCACTTTCAAATGAGATCATCTCTACCATTGCTGTAGATTCCACATATATAGGTTAATATATGATATTTGTTTTTTTCTATTTGACTTACTTCACTCTGTTTAACCATCTCTAGGCCCATCTATGGGAGACAACTTTTAAGTAATTTTATCAGTGATATCCTTTTCTATAGAAAGGTTATTTTATAAGAATGATAGATAGGCAAATTTGTAGCTGCTGTTACTTTCAATGTTTGTGTCTCTACCCAGCTCCCAGTTCACAGAAGATCTGAATATCTGCCCTCTGTTCCAATATCTCCTACATCAGAAACCATGAGCTCAGGTGCCACTGAAATGGGCAGAACTCAAGGAAAGCCTCATAAAAAAGACCAGCCTTCATCATGCAAGTAGATGTCCATGAAAATGGGCAGTTCTCAAGACTAATCGGATTTTTTTCTTGGAAAATAGTTCAGTGCACCTGACAACTGCACACATCCTAATACTAATGATGCAATTTAACGTTAAAGTTAATGAAGCTCATCACCCCAATCATCCTTGCCTACATTTTTTATTTAGTCACCAGGGGGAGCTAATACTGCTCTGTGGGTAGGTAGAGTCCAAAACTGAGATTTTTTTAAAGGGGGGAAAAAATTAAATTGATGTGGCATCAAACATAACTCAAATATTGTCCAGAGTGCTGATAAGGTAAATATATCACAAATACCAAAAGTGAATTAGGCATAGATCTCTTTTTTTTGTTAAACAAAAAAGTTATTAGTTAATAGAAAAAACTATAAGCCACCAATTAATAGAATCTTGTTGAGCTCAGTGGAGGACATATATAAAATCCAGTCATTTATGATTGTATTTGGCCCTATCAGGGTCTTAATCACCATCCAGATTTTGCACAATTGTCCATTTGTTGCATGGACTATTATTTTCTGGTTTGAAACACCACTATGATTCTACATTCTAACAGCTAATGATTTGCTCAAAAATATCCCATATAATCACATTATAATTATCTTGAAACAAATGTTACGCTATCCTTTTGCACCACGTATTACCCCCTGTTCCAAATATATATTTTAGCACTTTTAATGTGTGTTCAAAGAGTTCTACCCAATAATCTACTTAAATTCATTTTATAATTCACCCTGGAGACACAATCCCTTTAAACTTTGAGGAGCTCCAGTTGCAACAAAGAGGGGAAAAGGGTTCAGAGTTTGTGGAATAATCACCTCTAATCGATCAATTTTCCCTGAAGGTAAAGCTGAAAGAAAGGAGGAGTGAAGAGTTCCAACCAGTTCCTTGAAGTTTAAAGGAACTAAGCCCTGAGGCACAGTGTAGCAAGATTCCTGCCGTCCCCTCCCAAGGCCTATTAAGAGGTCATAGATCTCTGTGACATGGCTGCCATTCCCCAAACACAAGAGCCCCAGCCACAGACTTCACACAAAGAGAAAGGATGGGGAAAGACTCCACTTTTCTTATCAATTTGCTACCTTACAAAGGAAGTAGATATTGGTCACAAGCATCTTAAGTAATGTTAAAAAAAAAAAGAAAGAAACTGCAGCTATACAAAAGTATAAAAATTCAACCTCAGGTTTTATCATGTTGAATTTCATGTTTGAGAACAGGCTACATGGGGCAGAGCTCTTGTGTGCACACAACTGTGTCCGACTAGCTAAATACCGCCCTGCTCACAAGAATTTTTTTGGAAAATATTCAAATCCTATAAGATGCTTGTTAAGGGCTCATCACCCCAATCATCCTTGCCAACATTGTTTATTTAGTCACCAGGGGGAGCTAAGACTGCTCTGTGGGTAGGTAGAGTCCAAAACTGAGATTTTTTTAAAGGGGGGAAAAAATTAAATTGATGTGGCATCAAACATAACTCAAATATTGTCCAGAGTGCTGATAAGGTAAATATATCACAAATACCAAAAGTGAATTAGGCATAGATCTCTTTTTTTTGTTAAACAAAAAAGTTATTAGTTAATAGAAAAAACTATAAGCCACCAATTAATAGAATCTTGTTGAGCTCAGTGGAGGACATATATAAAATCCAGTCATTTATGATTGTATTTGGCCCTATCAGGGTCTTAATCACCATCCAGATTTTGCACAATTGTCCATTTGTTGCATGGACTATTATTTTCTGGTTTGAAACACCACTATGATTCTACATTCTAACAGCTAATGATTTGCTCAAAAATATCCCATATAATCACATTATAATTATCTTGAAACAAATGTTACGCTATCCTTTTGCACCACGTATTACCCCCTGTTCCAAATATATATTTTAGCACTTTTAATGTGTGTTCAAAGAGTTCTACCCAATAATCTACTTAAATTCATTTTATAATTCACCCTGGAGACACAATCCCTTTAAACTTTGAGGAGCTCCAGTTGCAACAAAGAGGGGAAAAGGGTTCAGAGTTTGTGGAATAATCACCTCTAATCGATCAATTTTCCCTGAAGGTAAAGCTGAAAGAAAGGAGGAGTGAAGAGTTCCAACCAGTTCCTTGAAGTTTAAAGGAACTAAGCCCTGAGGCACAGTGTAGCAAGATTCCTGCCGTCCCCTCCCAAGGCCTATTAAGAGGTCATAGATCTCTGTGACATGGCTGCCATTCCCCAAACACAAGAGCCCCAGCCACAGACTTCACACAAAGAGAAAGGATGGGGAAAGACTCCACTTTTCTTATCAATTTGCTACCTTACAAAGGAAGTAGATATTGGTCACAAGCATCTTAAGTAATGTTAAAAAAAAAAAGAAAGAAACTGCAGCTATACAAAAGTATAAAAATTCAACCTCAGGTTTTATCATGTTGAATTTCATGTTTGAGAACAGGCTACATGGGGCAGAGCTCTTGTGTGCACACAACTGTGTCCGACTAGCTAAATACCGCCCTGCTCACAAGACAAAGTGAATGGCTGTGCAGGAGCCAAGCAAATAGTTGGTCTCTTTTAATTCATCTTCCCCACAAAAGAGGCCCCACTGTTTCCACATCCCAAATACAGCCCTTCATTTCTAATCTTTACACTTCTCCACAGGGACAAACTGACAGCTTTAATTACCATCAATGACCATCAAGGACACGGTGGAAATACTCGAAGATATTCTCCCATGGTTTGTGTTCTTGACATTTTATTTACAATTTTTAGCAAATAAATCCTGAAACCACAGAATTGGATGATAATATGTTCATTATCAATTATACAACTAAGGCCAGACCATTTCTCTAAAATAGCTGTGGTTCCACAAGACATCCAAAGGTAACATTTTTAATACACAGACAAATAATTCTAATTCACTTCTTGAGTTCTACTCATTTCAAAATGCTAATTTCAGAAACCTCAGATTAATCAAGGAGCAGGTAATTTGCAAATACAGTTATAGTTAATACAGAACATTCTCCACTTAGATCTTACTTGAAAACAATCAAGTGAATTCACCCATTTATTTTCTATTTCTAGGAGATTTCATCCTTTAGGAACTTTCTATTGATAATCAGTAGCTTCCTGATGATTAGCAAGTTATTAAACCTCTAATCGATCAATTTTCCTGAAGGTAAAGCTGAAAGAAAGGAGGAGTGAAGAGTTCCAACCAGTTCCTTGAAGTTTAAAGGAACTAAGCCCTGAGGCACAGTGTAGCAAGATTCCTGCCGTCCCCTCCCAAGGCCTATTAAGAGGTCATAGATCTCTGTGACATGGCTGCCATTCCCCAAACACAAGAGCCCCAGCCACAGACTTCACACAAAGAGAAAGGATGGGGAAAGACTCCACTTTTCTTATCAATTTGCTACCTTACAAAGGAAGTAGATATTGGTCACAAGCATCTTAAGTAATGTTAAAAAAAAAAAGAAAGAAACTGCAGCTATACAAAAGTATAAAAATTCAACCTCAGGTTTTATCATGTTGAATTTCATGTTTGAGAACAGGCTACATGGGGCAGAGCTCTTGTGTGCACACAACTGTGTCCGACTAGCTAAATACCGCCCTGCTCACAAGACAAAGTGAATGGCTGTGCAGGAGCCAAGCAAATAGTTGGTCTCTTTTAATTCATCTTCCCCACAAAAGAGGCCCCACTGTTTCCACATCCCAAATACAGCCCTTCATTTCTAATCTTTACACTTCTCCACAGGGACAAACTGACAGCTTTAATTACCATCAATGACCATCAAGGACACGGTGGAAATACTCGAAGATATTCTCCCATGGTTTGTGTTCTTGACATTTTATTTACAATTTTTAGCAAATAAATCCTGAAACCACAGAATTGGATGATAATATGTTCATTATCAATTATACAACTAAGGCCAGACCATTTCTCTAAAATAGCTGTGGTTCCACAAGACATCCAAAGGTAACATTTTTAATACACAGACAAATAATTCTAATTCACTTCTTGAGTTCTACTCATTTCAAAATGCTAATTTCAGAAACCTCAGATTAATCAAGGAGCAGGTAATTTGCAAATACAGTTATAGTTAATACAGAACATTCTCCACTTAGATCTTACTTGAAAACAATCAAGTGAATTCACCCATTTATTTTCTATTTCTAGGAGATTTCATCCTTTAGGAACTTTCTATTGATAATCAGTAGCTTCCTGATGATTAGCAAGTTATTAAACCAAGCTGACACTATCTAATTTTAAAAGGCACATCAGAAACATGGAGAAATATTTCTTAAACAATCCATTCAACATTCCAGCTATTTAATTTGGGTGGTGGCTCTTTTATTGGTTTTTTATTTATTTATTTTCATCCATCTTTATTCTTTGGCATGTATGGGTCTCCCACTGCAGTGGCCTCTCTTGTAGCAGAGCACTGGCTCTGGGTGCATGCACTCCAGAGCGCTGGTTTGCAATTGGACACACCAGTCCAGCCACTCCACAGCACATGGGATCCTCCCAGGCCAGGATAAAAGTGGTGTCCCTTGCACTGCAAGGTGGATTCTTTTCCCACTGGACCACCAGGAAAGCCTCTATTTAATTTGTACATATAACAACTCATCATTCATAGTGGAAAAATGTATTTCATCAGTACAGACCTTTTATAAACCTGAATTACAATGTCCCAAAGCATTCAAAAGCATTGAGATAATAATGGGCCTAAAAATGATTATTTCACCTCTATGTTTCAGTTGAGAATTTCACATACAAATACATCAAGAAAAACACAATAGGTGAGGCACTAATTTCAAAGTCCTGCTATAGCGAAATCGACATGGAAATAACAAAGTTTTTATAACAACTGACTCCCTTTCCAAAACCAGAAAGAGGAGCACACTCAACCAACAGTTCAAGGTTGGAACCAATGATCGACAACTGCTTTTTCACTGATAAATGTGTAGAAGAACTTACACCATGGTCCTGCTAGACCAAGAAAATGACACACCCAGTCACACCACTTTCTGTTAAACTGAGAAAAGCAGAGACGTGGTGAGCTGTTTTTCATAAGATGAAGTTAATGGTAGTCAAGAACAGTGGGTCTCTGAAAGATAGAGTCTATATCCTAGGGTAGAAAAGATTGTCTGAATTGAAAAACCAGTTTGGGAAACTTCATTAATACACAGACAAATAATTCTAATTCACTTCTTGAGTTCTACTCATTTCAAAATGCTAATTTCAGAAACCTCAGATTAATCAAGGAGCAGGTAATTTGCAAATACAGTTATAGTTAATACAGAACATTCTCCACTTAGATCTTACTTGAAAACAATCAAGTGAATTCACCCATTTATTTTCTATTTCTAGGAGATTTCATCCTTTAGGAACTTTCTATTGATAATCAGTAGCTTCCTGATGATTAGCAAGTTATTAAACCAAGCTGACACTATCTAATTTTAAAAGGCACATCAGAAACATGGAGAAATATTTCTTAAACAATCCATTCAACATTCCAGCTATTTAATTTGGGTGGTGGCTCTTTTATTGGTTTTTTATTTATTTATTTTCATCCATCTTTATTCTTTGGCATGTATGGGTCTCCCACTGCAGTGGCCTCTCTTGTAGCAGAGCACTGGCTCTGGGTGCATGCACTCCAGAGCGCTGGTTTGCAATTGGACACACCAGTCCAGCCACTCCACAGCACATGGGATCCTCCCAGGCCAGGATAAAAGTGGTGTCCCTTGCACTGCAAGGTGGATTCTTTTCCCACTGGACCACCAGGAAAGCCTCTATTTAATTTGTACATATAACAACTCATCATTCATAGTGGAAAAATGTATTTCATCAGTACAGACCTTTTATAAACCTGAATTACAATGTCCCAAAGCATTCAAAAGCATTGAGATAATAATGGGCCTAAAAATGATTATTTCACCTCTATGTTTCAGTTGAGAATTTCACATACAAATACATCAAGAAAAACACAATAGGTGAGGCACTAATTTCAAAGTCCTGCTATAGCGAAATCGACATGGAAATAACAAAGTTTTTATAACAACTGACTCCCTTTCCAAAACCAGAAAGAGGAGCACACTCAACCAACAGTTCAAGGTTGGAACCAATGATCGACAACTGCTTTTTCACTGATAAATGTGTAGAAGAACTTACACCATGGTCCTGCTAGACCAAGAAAATGACACACCCAGTCACACCACTTTCTGTTAAACTGAGAAAAGCAGAGACGTGGTGAGCTGTTTTTCATAAGATGAAGTTAATGGTAGTCAAGAACAGTGGGTCTCTGAAAGATAGAGTCTATATCCTAGGGTAGAAAAGATTGTCTGAATGTTTAGCAACAATCAGAAGGGACATCAGCCAAAAACAGCCACCCAGAAACAACATCCTGAGACAAAGAAGATAAACAAACTCCTGTCATCCTGGGTGCCCTTGCTTTCCCACTTCCCACTTCTCAAAATAGTGCAATATACTCGTACTCAGTGAAACAGACTTGTGGATCACTTTGTTTCATGTTAACTCACCTAATTCACAAACAATCCTCAAATGTTGACAAGTGATTTTAAAGTTTTCTGCAAGGAAACTGCATGATATTAATTTCCAAACACAAGTAATCAACAAGAGAATGGCAAGTCTAGCCTTTCCACTCTCAGTGAAAGCTCCTTGTTTGACACTGTATGAAGGAGGGTGATGATATTAATAAAACAGTTTCATCAGATGTGACCAAACATTGGCAAAATAAAATTGAGATGATCAGGAAAGTTATCTGAAATATGGGCTGATACACGCCATTGATAATTATGAACCTCAGAGAGAAGTGTAATAACAGACGTTCTCTATTCATGAAAACAAACTGGAAAATTCTGAAAGAGATGGGAATACCCGACCACCTTACCTGCCTCCTAAGAAACCTGTATGGAGGCAAAGAGCAACACTTAGAATTGGACATGGAACAATGGACTGGTTCCAAATTGGGAACAGAATACGTCAAGGCTGTATGTTGTTACCCTACTTACTTAACTTACATACAGAGTACATCATACAAAATGCTGGGCTGGATGAAGCACAAGCTGGTCCCAAGATAAACTTTTGGGCCTAAAAATGATTATTTCACCTCTATGTTTCAGTTGAGAATTTCACATACAAATACATCAAGAAAAACACAATAGGTGAGGCACTAATTTCAAAGTCCTGCTATAGCGAAATCGACATGGAAATAACAAAGTTTTTATAACAACTGACTCCCTTTCCAAAACCAGAAAGAGGAGCACACTCAACCAACAGTTCAAGGTTGGAACCAATGATCGACAACTGCTTTTTCACTGATAAATGTGTAGAAGAACTTACACCATGGTCCTGCTAGACCAAGAAAATGACACACCCAGTCACACCACTTTCTGTTAAACTGAGAAAAGCAGAGACGTGGTGAGCTGTTTTTCATAAGATGAAGTTAATGGTAGTCAAGAACAGTGGGTCTCTGAAAGATAGAGTCTATATCCTAGGGTAGAAAAGATTGTCTGAATGTTTAGCAACAATCAGAAGGGACATCAGCCAAAAACAGCCACCCAGAAACAACATCCTGAGACAAAGAAGATAAACAAACTCCTGTCATCCTGGGTGCCCTTGCTTTCCCACTTCCCACTTCTCAAAATAGTGCAATATACTCGTACTCAGTGAAACAGACTTGTGGATCACTTTGTTTCATGTTAACTCACCTAATTCACAAACAATCCTCAAATGTTGACAAGTGATTTTAAAGTTTTCTGCAAGGAAACTGCATGATATTAATTTCCAAACACAAGTAATCAACAAGAGAATGGCAAGTCTAGCCTTTCCACTCTCAGTGAAAGCTCCTTGTTTGACACTGTATGAAGGAGGGTGATGATATTAATAAAAACAGTTTCATCAGATGTGACCAAACATTGGCAAAATAAAATTGAGATGATCAGGAAAGTTATCTGAAATATGGGCTGATACACGCCATTGATAATTATGAACCTCAGAGAGAAGTGTAATAACAGACGTTCTCTATTCATGAAAACAAACTGGAAAATTCTGAAAGAGATGGGAATACCCGACCACCTTACCTGCCTCCTAAGAAACCTGTATGGAGGCAAAGAGCAACACTTAGAATTGGACATGGAACAATGGACTGGTTCCAAATTGGGAACAGAATACGTCAAGGCTGTATGTTGTTACCCTACTTACTTAACTTACATACAGAGTACATCATACAAAATGCTGGGCTGGATGAAGCACAAGCTGGAATTAAGAATGCTGGGAGAAACGTCATTAACATCAGATATGCAGATGACACCCTCATTATGACAGAGAGTAAACAGGAACTAAAGAGCCTCTTGATGAAGGTGAAAGAAGAGACTGAAAAAGCTGGCTTAAAACTTAACATTCTGGGGCTTCCCTGGTGGTCCAGTGGGTAAGAACACCACCTTGCAGTGCAAGGGGCGCCAGTTCGATCCCTGGCCTGGGAAGATCCCACGTGCTGTGGAGCGGCTGGACCAATGTGTCCAATTACCGAGCCAGAGCTCTGGAGTGCATGCGCCCAGAGCCGGTGCTCTGCGACAACAGAGGCCACCACGATGGGAGGCCCACACGGACCAAAGAACAAAGATGGATGAAAATAGATGCATGAAAGACCAATAGAAGTGGCCTGCCCTACCCCCGCCCTCCCCAACACGCCCCCCCACAAAAGACCCAGTGCAGCCAAATTAGGATAAATAAGGCAATAATTTTAAAAAAAGAAAAGCTTAACATTCAAAAAACTAAGATCAGGGCATCCAGCCCCATCACTTCATGGCAAATAGATGGGCAAACAATGGAAACAGTGACAGATTTTATTTTCTTGGGCTCCAAAATCATGACGAACAGTGACTGAAGTCATGAAATAAAAAGACGCTTGTTCCTTTGAAGAAAAGCTATCAAAAACCTAGACAGTGTATTAAAAAGCAGACATCACTTTGCCAACAAAGGTAAGTGCAATGAAAGCTATGGTTTTTTCAGTAGTCATGTACAGATGTAAGAATTGGGCCATAAATCAGGCTAAGTGTTGAAGAACTGACGCCTTTGAACTGAGTCCCATGGACTACAATTCAATCCCAAAGGAAATCAATCCTGAATATGCACTGGAAGGACTGATGAGGAAGCTGAAGTTCCAATACTTTGGGCCACTTGATGCAAAGAGACGACTGACTGGAAAAAAGCCTGATGATGGGGAAAATAGAAGGCAGAAGGAGAAGGTGACGACAGAGGACGAAACAGTTGGATGGCGTCACCATCTCCATGGACATAAGTTTGAGCAGGCTCCAGGAGATGGTGAAGGACAAGGAAGCCTGGCGTGCTACAGTCCACGGAGCTGCACACGATTGAGCTGAACCAAACTGAACTCTCTTCACAGTTTTCTAAGATAGCTCTCTTCTCTCTCAAACCATTAAAATAAATGGTCAAAATAAATGAATCTGGACCAGAATTTGAAAACAACACACATTTATTTTTAAAACCTATTTATTTCATCTTCATCTCATTTTTCTGTTTATATTTTTGAATGCTGTGTTATATATGCATCTAACTAATGCACTGATAAATACATATTATGAAGATGTATCCTATATAATTTTAATGAACAAAGCTTGGAAACCACTGGTTTGAAAAATAAGAAGCATGTGGAGAAGGGGCAGGGGAATGGACTCTGCAAAAAGTGAGTTGTGCCTGACTCTTTGCAACATCATGAGCTGTAGCCTGACAGGCTCCTCTGTCCACGGGATTGTCTAGGCCAGAATACTGAAGTTAGTTTCCATACCTTTCTCCAAGGGATCTTCCCAACCCAGGAATCAAACCTGGGTCTCCTGTATTGCAGGCAGATTCTTTACTGTCTGAGCCATCAGGAAAGACAAATTTATGGAGGCCATGAAATTATACTTGGGGGGGTTGCTGGTGGTACAGGTCTCTTAAGAATGAAGTAGACTAAAAAACACTGGGCTTCCCTGGTGGTCCAGTGGGTAAGGACACCGCCTTGCAATGCAAGGGGCGCCGGTTTGATCCCTGGCCTGGGAAGATCCCACGTGCCGTGGAGTGGCTGGACCGATGTGTCCAATTACCGAGCCCAGGCTCTGGAGCGCATGCGCCCAGAGCTGGCCCTCAGCGACAACAGAGGCCACCACGATGGGAGGCCCACACGGGCCAAAGAGCAAAGATGGATGAAAATGGACAAATGAAAGGCCAATAGAAGTGGCCCACCTGCTCCCCTCCCTCCCCACCCCACCCCCACCAAAATAAGTAAATAAATAAATCTTAAAAAAAAAAAAAAACACTGAGAAAATATTTTCAATAGGAAACAAGAAATTGATCAAAACAGAGAGTAATAGGAAAAAATATATAGTGCCTTAAGCCTAATTAATATAGAACTAGATAACTAATTAATATATAAATGATTCATAACAAAGTATGAATAATGAATTAATATAGAAATTAATTCATAGATTTGTAGAATATGCACATCAGACGTGTAACTCCTGAAGCCTAATTAGTATAAGCTAAAGTGTTAAAATATCACATTATTTATTTCAACTAGTGATTTGAAAAGGAAAACAGCAAAAAAAAAAGAAAGTTCTAAAAACCATTTCAATACACTTCTATGAAAACTACCCTTCATTCCAAAAAACATGCCTTTTCCTTACTCCCAGTGCCCACAGAACTCGCTATCAGGATACTTGATTGTCAAGTGAAACCACTGGTTTGAAAAATAAGAAGCATGTGGAGAAGGGGCAGGGAATGGACTCTGCAAAAGTGAGTTGTGCCTGCCTCTTTGCAACATCATGAGCTGTAGCCTGACAGGCTCCTCTGTCCACGGGATTGTCTAGGCCAGAATACTGAAGTTAGTTTCCATACCTTTCTCCAAGGGATCTTCCCAACCCAGGAATCAAACCTGGGTCTCCTGTATTGCAGGCAGATTCTTTACTGTCTGAGCCATCAGGAAAGACAAATTTATGGAGGCCATGAAATTATACTTGGGGGGGTTGCTGGTGGTACAGGTCTCTTAAGAATGAAGTAGACTAAAAAACACTGGGCTTCCCTGGTGGTCCAGTGGGTAAGGACACTGCCTTGCAGTGCAAGGGGCGCCGGTTTGATCCCTGGCCTGGGAAGATCCCACGTGCCGTGGAGAGGCTGGACCGATGTGTCCAATTACCGAGCCCAGGCTCTGGAGCGCGTGCGCCCAGAGCCGGTGCTCTGCGACAACAGAGGCCACCACGATGGGAGGCCCACACGGGCCAAAGAACAAAGATGGATGAAAATGGACAAATGAAAGACCAATAGAAGTGACCAGCCTGCTCCCCTCCCTCCCCACCCCACCCCCACCAAAATAAGTAAATAAATAAATCTTAAAAAAAAAAAAAAACACTGAGAAAATATTTTCAATAGGAAACAAGAAATTGATCAAAACAGAGAGTAATAGGAAAAAATATATAGTGCCTTAAGCCTAATTAATATAGAACTAGATAACTAATTAATATATAAATGATTCATAACAAAGTATGAATAATGAATTAATATAGAAATTAATTCATAGATTTGTAGAATATGCACATCAGACGTGTAACTCCTGAAGCCTAATTAGTATAAGCTAAAGTGTTAAAATATCACATTATTTATTTCAACTAGTGATTTGAAAAGGAAAACAGCAAAAAAAAAAGAAAGTTCTAAAAACCATTTCAATACACTTCTATGAAAACTACCCTTCATTCCAAAAAACATGCCTTTTCCTTACTCCCAGTGCCCACAGAACTCGCTATCAGGATACTTGATTGTCAAGTGAAACTAGCCAGTCTTTAATTTCCCCAAACTATATAACACACAGTTAATCACTTTCCCTTTTTCTTCAAATTCTTTAGTTAAAAAAAAAAAAAAAAAAAAAAAATCCCGAGGTCTAAAATCCTTCAGTTGACACAATCTATGTGAAGCTTCCAAGAAGTCTCATGACTCTTAAAATCAAACTAGGCGAGCATACTGTTTTATACTGGATTCAGTTCCTTTTCCTGAAAAATGTGAACCTGTACAATACCATTATTTCTAAAGGAGTCACAAATCTGATTAGGATTTATACATCTGATCTACAAACCTGTTCCCAGAAGCTACAACAGCCACGCTGAGGCACACGCCTCAACCGACTCATATCCCTGTTAGTATGGGGGCCAGAAGATTAAGAACTACCGCAGGGCTGTTTCCTCCTTCTGCACTTTGCACCCAGGCAATTCACATTAATGATGGGAAAGAACCCTTCACAGACAATTCAAGTTTGCAAATTACCAGGAGAGGAGAGAAAAAAATGACTCAGAACAACAAAGCGTACAGTATTACCAAATCCACTTTACACATCTATCCTGTTAAGTGTAGCTTAGTCCTGACGATTTACAAGGCTGGTTCTTACTCAGTTTTGTAAGCATAATAAAGTCTCCATAATCTCAGCCTTCCCCCCCAGCACCCTGCTATTAAATCTTTGTTGAGAAGTGTGATGAGACCCCTCTGGCTTCCAGCCCTCCCTACCCCCTGAGGGAATTGGCAAGAAATGATAGAGTTTGTGGATTAGTAAAATGAGAGGTTCTGTGTGCTTTTCCTTCTTTAAATATATATTTTGATAATCTGTCTTCTACATCAGAGAGTCCCAACAGCATTCATATCCACTCCCCTCCCTTCTCAGCCTCCAGGAAATCATGGCTGGGATGAGACAGGTGGTTTCCATCGACTGCTACAACTGCAGATGGGGGTTAATCTTTCTCCCCTTACCCCCTACTCCTTCAAGAAGGGGATGAGATAAAATTTACTTGTGCATGTTGGATTTCAGACTAGAGGGCAGTTGCTCTGGGAGACAAAGAAGAAGGTCACCCTGTCCCTCATTAGCCTTAGGGACTGCTCTGCGGCTTCCCAGGTCAGGATGCTTGTCCAAAACAGCACACAATTTCCAGAGTCACCCTGAGTGATGAACTGCAAGAACTGTGTGTGGAACCCCCGAGATCTCTGGGCCCTGCTGGTCTACTGTCTAAGAGTTCAGTCCAGGCCACTGCCTAAGAGTTCAGTCCAGGCCACTCATGCCTACTCAGAACCGACCTGGGGCGTAACGGATCCCTTCAAATATGCGTCTAAAACGGATCATCCTGGTCCATATCTGACCTTCATCTCCCAAGGCAAGGTCTAGTCTAGGCTCTCGTGGTGAGACCGCACCAGGATTTTAAAACTTTCAGCTTGGACTGAGTCAGTTTTCCCCCTCTGGCAGATTCCCCCATGGGAAGGAGAGTCACCAAAGAAGGGATCTCAAGTTACCAAAAGTACTCAGGGAATCTCAAGGCAGGGTGAAACTACCGTGGCTGACTCTCATAGGTGTCAGATCACAGAAAACCTGTTTTCTGTTATTGTGCAAATCAGCAGGTTTTAAGACTTGACTCAGAACAACAAAGCGTACAGTATTACCAAATCCACTTTACACATCTATCCTGTTAAGTGTAGCTTAGTCCTGACGATTTACAAGGCTGGTTCTTACTCAGTTTTGTAAGCATAATAAAGTCTCCATAATCTCAGCCTTCCCCCCCAGCACCCTGCTATTAAATCTTTGTTGAGAAGTGTGATGAGACCCCTCTGGCTTCCAGCCCTCCCTACCCCCTGAGGGAATTGGCAAGAAATGATAGAGTTTGTGGATTAGTAAAATGAGAGGTTCTGTGTGCTTTTCCTTCTTTAAATATATATTTTGATAATCTGTCTTCTACATCAGAGAGTCCCAACAGCATTCATATCCACTCCCCTCCCTTCTCAGCCTCCAGGAAATCATGGCTGGGATGAGACAGGTGGTTTCCATCGACTGCTACAACTGCAGATGGGGGTTAATCTTTCTCCCCTTACCCCCTACTCCTTCAAGAAGGGGATGAGATAAAATTTACTTGTGCATGTTGGATTTCAGACTAGAGGGCAGTTGCTCTGGGAGACAAAGAAGAAGGTCACCCTGTCCCTCATTAGCCTTAGGGACTGCTCTGCGGCTTCCCAGGTCAGGATGCTTGTCCAAAACAGCACACAATTTCCAGAGTCACCCTGAGTGATGAACTGCAAGAACTGTGTGTGGAACCCCCGAGATCTCTGGGCCCTGCTGGTCTACTGTCTAAGAGTTCAGTCCAGGCCACTGCCTAAGAGTTCAGTCCAGGCCACTCATGCCTACTCAGAACCGACCTGGGGCGTAACGGATCCCTTCAAATATGCGTCTAAAACGGATCATCCTGGTCCATATCTGACCTTCATCTCCCAAGGCAAGGTCTAGTCTAGGCTCTCGTGGTGAGACCGCACCAGGATTTTAAAACTTTCAGCTTGGACTGAGTCAGTTTTCCCCCTCTGGCAGATTCCCCCATGGGAAGGAGAGTCACCAAAGAAGGGATCTCAAGTTACCAAAAGTACTCAGGGAATCTCAAGGCAGGGTGAAACTACCGTGGCTGACTCTCATAGGTGTCAGATCACAGAAAACCTGTTTTCTGTTATTGTGCAAATCAGCAGGTTTTAAGACTTTTTTTCTCTCAATTTGACTCTATAGTTAACTTTACTGTATACTTCTAGGTGTTCTTTCTTCATATAAATTGTTCACCAAAAAGTTCTCAGGCTCTGGTCTAGTGGATAGGGTTACACACGTTTTTAGTAGAGACTTCAGGATTAACACAAGAGGGGCCACAAAGAGTAAAGAAGAAAGCTGAGAAAATAGGAAGACACTATAAAATAGCCAGAAAGAAACAAAGAGGAGACATATAAAGACAGGAAAATGAAGTCTTAAAACAGGACAGAAATCAAAGGAAAATTAGCAAAGATACAAATGGGTAAGGATGAAGTTAAAAGACAAAAAAAATGAAGAAGAAAAAACAGTGAAACTAAAAGGAAAACAACTAGACCAACAGGTCCTCTGGAAAAAACAAGAAACATCAAGAAAAAAGTTAACTCAAGCAGCATGAGACCAAATGTGGAAGAGAAGGACCTCTTGACTTAAAGGTTTTCATCAAGAAGGAGGTAAAAGCACCATATTACTTTTTAAATTAAAATGCTGCCAGTGTCTTTAATCTCTTTCAGATTAGACTGAAGGGTGTGCGTGTATGCATGCTGAGTTGCTTCAGCTGTGTCTGAGTCTTTGTGACCCTGTGGGCTATAGCCTGCCAGGCTCCTCTGTCCATGGGATTCTCCAGACAAGAGTACTGGAGTGAGTTGTCCCTCCTCCAGGGGATCTTCCCAATGCAGGGATCAAACCTGCATTACTTATGTCTCCTCCTCTGGCAGGTGGGTTCTTCACTCTTAGTCTCCTTTGAGAAGCCCAGACTGAAGGATCAGCCAACTAAAATTTGAACTCTAATATTGTAACCCAATGTGAATCATTCTGATTTTATTCCTCCTGCTTGTGTTCTCTCCCTGATCTTCTGCTTCTGTTTTTCTTCATCAGTCTATCACCTTCCCCAAGAAATCATCCTGAACATCAATAAACAGGACCAAGGCCCATCAGCTTTATCTTTACCGAAATATGTCATTAAGTTACACATATGCCTCTGTTTGCCTTCCTTTGTTTAAAATGTTGCGGGATAAAATGATGTGAGCATTGACTAGGTTTCTAAACTTTAAGGAAGCTTAAGATCAAAATAAACCAAATATTTTATTAGGGTCCGAGGTTTTTGAAGAAAAACAATTTTTAACCCATAGGTATTATCTTCACCATACCACATGCTGAAAAATCAACTTTTTCTGCACTGATATTAAAGTTTTACAAGAACAACAAAGGGGGAAAGAAAGAAAGCTGAGAAAATAGGAAGACACTATAAAATAGCCAGAAAGAAACAAAGAGGAGACATATAAAGACAGGAAAATGAAGTCTTAAAACAGGACAGAAATCAAAGGAAAATTAGCAAAGATACAAATGGGTAAGGATGAAGTTAAAAGACAAAAAAAATGAAGAAGAAAAAACAGTGAAACTAAAAGGAAAACAACTAGACCAACAGGTCCTCTGGAAAAAACAAGAAACATCAAGAAAAAAGTTAACTCAAGCAGCATGAGACCAAATGTGGAAGAGAAGGACCTCTTGACTTAAAGGTTTTCATCAAGAAGGAGGTAAAAGCACCATATTACTTTTTAAATTAAAATGCTGCCAGTGTCTTTAATCTCTTTCAGATTAGACTGAAGGGTGTGCGTGTATGCATGCTGAGTTGCTTCAGCTGTGTCTGAGTCTTTGTGACCCTGTGGGCTATAGCCTGCCAGGCTCCTCTGTCCATGGGATTCTCCAGACAAGAGTACTGGAGTGAGTTGTCCCTCCTCCAGGGGATCTTCCCAATGCAGGGATCAAACCTGCATTACTTATGTCTCCTCCTCTGGCAGGTGGGTTCTTCACTCTTAGTCTCCTTTGAGAAGCCCAGACTGAAGGATCAGCCAACTAAAATTTGAACTCTAATATTGTAACCCAATGTGAATCATTCTGATTTTATTCCTCCTGCTTGTGTTCTCTCCCTGATCTTCTGCTTCTGTTTTTCTTCATCAGTCTATCACCTTCCCCAAGAAATCATCCTGAACATCAATAAACAGGACCAAGGCCCATCAGCTTTATCTTTACCGAAATATGTCATTAAGTTACACATATGCCTCTGTTTGCCTTCCTTTGTTTAAAATGTTGCGGGATAAAATGATGTGAGCATTGACTAGGTTTCTAAACTTTAAGGAAGCTTAAGATCAAAATAAACCAAATATTTTATTAGGGTCCGAGGTTTTTGAAGAAAAAAAATTTTTAACCCATAGGTATTATCTTCACCATACCACATGCTGAAAAATCAACTTTTTCTGCACTGATATTAAAGTTTTACAATAATACATAAAGAAATATTTTACTGTATACAATATATAAAATTATTCAGAAGTGATTTTTTTGCTTCTTCTCTGTTTCCTAGAGCTGAACATAAAGATAATTCCATGGTAGGAACTCAATAAAAAGTAAACACTAAATAGACTCTGAAGGTTGTTCTTTTTTAATATTGAATTTTAAAGTTAATCTCTCACATGAGAAATACACCACTCTCACCTAAGGTAAGATTTCTTGCTGGCATAGTTTAAATTGGCCATCACAGTTAGGTTCCCATGTCTTCACCCTAATGCTAGTGTTGATTCCACATAAATACAGCTTCCCTTTAAAGCTATTCCACTGAAAATAGAATCAAATTAACTGTGCATTTACTGGGACTTTCCAAAAATTATGCATTCTGAGGAGAAAAGGCCTTAAATGAAGCCAATTAAGTGTACATGAGTTAGAAAATGCAAATACGTCCACAAAGAATACCTGTACACACCCAACAGAATGCCTAACTTAAAAGACAGGCAACACAAATCTTATCAAGGACGCACAACTTGAACTTGCAGATGGTGCTGGTGAGAATGTATAATGGGTCAAACACTTGTGAAGAAGGTTGAGAAGTTTTTCATACACTTAAATATACCCTACCTAATGACCTAGCAGTTTTACTCCTATTTAACTCAAGAGTTAATTCTACTTCTATTACCTCAAGAGAAATAAAACATATGTCCACAAAAAGACCTGTATAGGAAGGTTCACAACTTTATTCAAAATAACCCCAAACTAAAAATGACCAAAATGTTCTCTCCTGATCTTCTGCGTCTCTTTTTCTTCATCAGTCTATCACCTGCCCCAAGAAATCATCCTGAACATCAATAAACAGGACCAAGGCCCATCAGCTTTATCTTTACCGAAATATGTCATTAAGTTACACATATGCCTCTGTTTGCCTTCCTTTGTTTAAAATGTTGCGGGATAAAATGATGTGAGCATTGACTAGGTTTCTAAACTTTAAGGAAGCTTAAGATCAAAATAAACCAAATATTTTATTAGGGTCCGAGGTTTTTGAAGAAAAACAATTTTTAACCCATAGGTATTATCTTCACCATACCACATGCTGAAAAATCAACTTTTTCTGCACTGATATTAAAGTTTTACAATAATACATAAAGAAATATTTTACTGTATACAATATATAAAATTATTCAGAAGTGATTTTTTTGCTTCTTCTCTGTTTCCTAGAGCTGAACATAAAGATAATTCCATGGTAGGAACTCAATAAAAAGTAAACACTAAATAGACTCTGAAGGTTGTTCTTTTTTAATATTGAATTTTAAAGTTAATCTCTCACATGAGAAATACACCACTCTCACCTAAGGTAAGATTTCTTGCTGGCATAGTTTAAATTGGCCATCACAGTTAGGTTCCCATGTCTTCACCCTAATGCTAGTGTTGATTCCACATAAATACAGCTTCCCTTTAAAGCTATTCCACTGAAAATAGAATCAAATTAACTGTGCATTTACTGGGACTTTCCAAAAATTATGCATTCTGAGGAGAAAAGGCCTTAAATGAAGCCAATTAAGTGTACATGAGTTAGAAAATGCAAATACGTCCACAAAGAATACCTGTACACACCCAACAGAATGCCTAACTTAAAAGACAGGCAACACAAATCTTATCAAGGACGCACAACTTGAACTTGCAGATGGTGCTGGTGAGAATGTATAATGGGTCAAACACTTGTGAAGAAGGTTGAGAAGTTTTTCATACACTTAAATATACCCTACCTAATGACCTAGCAGTTTTACTCCTATTTAACTCAAGAGTTAATTCTACTTCTATTACCTCAAGAGAAATAAAACATATGTCCACAAAAAGACCTGTATAGGAAGGTTCACAACTTTATTCAAAATAACCCCAAACTAAAAATGACCAAAATGTCTACCAACAGGAGAACGGAAAACAAACAATGATACATTCATAAGATGGAAGACTACTCAGAAATAAAAAAGAACAGATTACTTATATATTCATAACAAGAAGGAGTCTGGCAGGTAGTATTCTGAAGAAAACAAGCTGGACACAAAAAAAGAGCACATACTATGTGTACTTACAAGAAGTTCTAGAACAGGGAAAACAAATCTCCAGTTAAAAACCCAGAAGCAAGTTACTTTTGGAGGGGCATTATTGATTAGAAAAGGGTTAAGAGAACAGAAATTTCTAGGAGGCAGGAAATTATCTTAAGAGGGATATGGGCCATGTGGGTATATGTATTTTATCAAAACTCATCAAGTTATACACTGAGGATTTATAAATATCATTCTATATTAATGTTACATTATAAATGATAGTATGAATAACTATAAACAAGTATTAAACTCTAGTTAGTTGGTCTGCTTCTCCTGATGATATGCGTAAGCAATTCTGAGACTACCTACTGTGTGTTCTAGACCCAGCAAATGAGTAAATATATTGAGGATGACAGAAGGGAGGTGACTAACAGAGAAGGGAGTAACAGTCATGGAGAGAAAAAAGACTGGGATGCACCACAAGCATTAGATTGAATGAGAGGTATTAATAGAAACGTAGTTTTTACCAGAGAGAAAAAATACAAATTTGTGTACGTATGCACATATATATGTATTTTACAAGTATATTATATAGGTATTATACTAAATACATGCATGCTAAGTCCCTTTAGTCATGTCTAACTCTCTGCAACCCTATGGACTGTAGCCCGCCAGGCTCTGCTGTCTATGGGATTCTCCAGGCAAGAGTACTGGAGTGGGTTGCTATGCCCTCCTCCAGGGGAGCTTCCTGACCCAGGGACCAAACCCAGGTCTCTCTATGTCTCTTGTACTGGCAGGTGGGTTCTTTACCACTAGCACCACCTGGGAAGCCCATTATGCTAAATACACATATACATTTCCTAATTCTGTTTGTTAAATGGTCTATAATCAACAATGCACCTTTATCGATGAGCACACATAGTGCCCATATCTTGATTTCTAAATATGTTTGTCCTCTTAAAGCAACCAAGGCTCCTTGGATAAAAGACTGATTAGGACTAGAATGTGAGGAGCCTGGAGCATCTGTTTACAGCAGAAACTGAGTCATTTCTGAAATAACCATGGAGACATATTAAACTGACACAGGAACCAGTTTGAAGGGATTCCTACTGGCCAAATCTCTGGCAATCTGGGCATCAAAGCAATGATAATAATGAATTGTGACCCATAGAATAAAATAAAAATCTAAAAGCCTACAGTGATATGAACACAAAAATCAATGAATGAATAAGAAACGGTAGCAGAAGACCAACAAAGAAATACAAAAATTACAAAGTAGACATTTAATGAGAAGGAAAATATTTGTTCAAGTATCTTCCCACAAATTATTTAATATTTACCAAGGGAAAAATCATCTTTTTAACACTGGAGAAAGTTGGTGACCACAACCTAAAACAATTACTCCGTGTAAACCTCATCAACAGAAAGAAGGCTGAGTGCTGAAGAATTGATGCCTTGCACTGTGGTGTTGGAGAAGACTCTTGAGAGTCCCTTGAACTGCAAGGAGATCAAACCAGTCAGTCCTGAACAAAATCAGCCCTGAATATACACTGGAAGGACAGATGCTGAAGCTGAAGCTCCAGTACTTTGGCCACCAGATGTGAAGAGACAACTCATTGGGAAAGCCCTGATACTGGGAAAGCCAGAAGGCAGGAGAAGAATGGGCAACAAAGTAAGAGATGGTTGGACGGCATCACTGAGTCAATGGGTATGAGTTTGGGCAAGCTCTGGGAGATGGCGAAGGACAGAAAAACCTGGCATGCCACAGTCTATGGGGTTGCCAAGAGTTGAACATGACTGAGCAACTGAACTGACTCACTGAACCGCCATCAACACTGGTCAAAATCAACCTCAGAGACTTCCTCACCAGATGAGCTGAGAAGGCCCAACATTACTTTGGTGGTACTCCTGCCATGGAAGCATAGAATCTGAATTTAATCATGAGGCAACATCAAACAAACCCAAGATAAGCATTTTATAGAGTGCTGGCAGTGACTCCTCAAAACATGAGATCATTCCAGGTGAAAGGAAACAAGAGAAACAGGACAATAAAAAGTTATGGAGATCCTGACTCCTAGATGAGAAAAAAGAAGCAAACGAAAAATCTCTAAACAACAGGACTGGGACAACTGCAGACATTTAAATATTGGTTGTGGATTAAATAACAGTATTCTATGTGAAAGGGGAACTTCCCTCATTGTGATAAGGGTGCTGTTGTCATGCAAGAGAAAGTATTTATTCTTAGGAAGTACAGAGGATATATTTAGAAGAGTGTGAAGTCTCCAACCTTCACTCAAATGACCAAGGAAAAAAATTAATGAGACAATGACAGAGCAAAGAGGGCAAAATGCAAACAGTTGGTCAATCAGGGAAGTGGTAAATGAGACCAACATGCAGTATCTTTGCCATGCTTCTATAAGTTTGAAATTCTACCAAAACCAATGTTACCTAAACCCTACAAAAACATGTAAACAGTCAATGTTTATATAAGCTTCACAGATTTTCAAACTTATATTCAATAAAAATTTATAATAGGTGTTCTGAAAGAAAGAAGAGTCTATGGCCTAATAAACGTACTCACTGTAATCCCTTTTTAAAAAGCCACAGTGCACTTCAATAAAGAAGTCCAGTTAACTGGATTTAATCCAACAGTTCCATAATAATCTGTTCAGGAAACCTGGCTAAAATGGAACACCTATTAAAAGCTTACAAAAATATCAAAATTCTGTGGAAAACAGTTGGAGAATCACTTGTCTGATAAATACATTTCCTACACATGATTATCTGAAGAGAGATTTTTGCTAGGAAAATAGGAGAGATCTACACACACACACACACACACACACACACACACACACACAGAAGTAGCGTCAGTATCAAGTAATGAGACACGAATCTGAAAAGAGATGTCTATAAAAAGCCCCAACCCTATACAGTATGTTCCTGCAGGGTGTATTTTTAAAGAGAGTAGAAGTTTGATAACCAAGTTTTATTTGTATCCAACCTTAATAACATGTCTGTTCCTGTAGAATCTGAATTTAATCATGAGGCAACATCAAACAAACCCAAGATAAGCATTTTATAGAGTGCTGGCAGTGACTCCTCAAAACATGAGATCATTCCAGGTGAAAGGAAACAAGAGAAACAGGACAATAAAAAGTTATGGAGATCCTGACTCCTAGATGAGAAAAAAGAAGCAAACGAAAAATCTCTAAACAACAGGACTGGGACAACTGCAGACATTTAAATATTGGTTGTGGATTAAATAACAGTATTCTATGTGAAAGGGGAACTTCCCTCATTGTGATAAGGGTGCTGTTGTCATGCAAGAGAAAGTATTTATTCTTAGGAAGTACAGAGGATATATTTAGAAGAGTGTGAAGTCTCCAACCTTCACTCAAATGACCAAGGAAAAAAATTAATGAGACAATGACAGAGCAAAGAGGGCAAAATGCAAACAGTTGGTCAATCAGGGAAGTGGTAAATGAGACCAACATGCAGTATCTTTGCCATGCTTCTATAAGTTTGAAATTCTACCAAAACCAATGTTACCTAAACCCTACAAAAACATGTAAACAGTCAATGTTTATATAAGCTTCACAGATTTTCAAACTTATATTCAAAAAAATTGATAATAGGTGTTCTGAAAGAAAGAAGAGTCTATGGCCTAATAAACGTACTCACTGTAATCCCTTTTTAAAAAGCCACAGTGCACTTCAATAAAGAAGTCCAGTTAACTGGATTTAATCCAACAGTTCCATAATAATCTGTTCAGGAAACCTGGCTAAAATGGAACACCTATTAAAAGCTTACAAAAATATCAAAATTCTGTGGAAAACAGTTGGAGAATCACTTGTCTGATAAATACATTTCCTACACATGATTATCTGAAGAGAGATTTTTGCTAGGAAAATAGGAGAGATCTACACACACACACACACACACACACACACACACACACACACAGAAGTAGCGTCAGTATCAAGTAATGAGACACGAATCTGAAAAGAGATGTCTATAAAGAATGTCCCTCCAAGCCTTATACAGTATGTTCCTGCAGGGTGTATTTTTAAAGAGAGTAGAAGTTTGATAACCAAGTTTTATTTGTATCCAACCATTAACTTGAACATGTCCTGCTTCCTGTTATTTTAAATCTGATTCTTCCCATGAAACACACAGGAGAATAGTTTCCGTGCCTTAGCGTGCACCTTCTGTGGGTCAGGCACTGTGCAAGACTCTGAGAACACAGTGATGAATAAGATCGAGCTCCTGCCACCCGTGGGCTTCCAGTCTGATGAGGAGAATGGACAGGTTAACACATGGAGTGAACACTGGGATATTCACAAAAAAGTGTTGGGCTTTATGGGAAGAAAGAAGGCACTGAACTCAGCAAACAACGACCCATTGGAAAAGTTCTCTCGAGGAGATGGTATTTAAATTAAATTCATGCACGTTAAACCTCTGGGGAAACATCTTCAGAAGGGATTTTTAAGCATGTCACCCCATGTTAGGTTCTGCATCTACACCATTTAAAAAACAGTATCACTGCAGTATCTTAAAAAAGGAAATGAGAGCAAATCCATTAGTTATCAACATCTAGGTACACTTCAAGATCTAAGGATGACTATGAACTGAGCTTGCCATAAACCATCATCTTAGAATTCTTTCTGAATTCTAATTCTTCCAGACTTACCTAGGCACTCAAGCATAAGAATAAAACAGCCGGAAGACAGGAGAAGAGAAAGGAACAAACTGAAAAATCAGAAGTAGAACGGTGTGAGGAGACCAGAAGTGATAAGTACTGTTTACCTGTCAGCTGACATTGATTAATCTTGTGCTCTGTGATATCGCTCAGTGACTCGAACACCTGGAGGCAGCTGTCACAGCTGTGCACAGCTTCGTCTTCCAGCTCCTCCCCGTCTTCCGGCCTCTTCTTACAGTCTAATGCCTCTCCATCTTCAGTCTTGTCTTCAAGTTTACAGTTGGGGTCTGAAAGAAAAAATCAAGACTGTTAGTATGCAGGTTAGACAGGTTCTTTTCCAGCAACGTTTAATCTTGCTACCAAAACCAGAAACACCTTTTTCCCTTGAAGCTGCAAAAGGAGGGCTTTATGGCAGATTTTATCACAGAAGTTTCAAAAGGGAGACTTCTCTCAAATCTGTATTTTCACAATGCTTGAAGCTTTTCTCCTCCAATGTGTAGCCCTTTTCCCAATGCCTTTCAAATAATTTGCTACCTTTAAGGTTAGCCTCTATATTTTTTTTAGTGTTTTTTTTTGTTTGTTTGCTTATAAGAGAGAGATAAATCACTTTTGAAATTAAACAGTCTCCAATGCAAAGAGGGAAAACCACTGTGCTGGAGAATGAATTCCTTTTCTGCTAAATATACTCTTTCACAGGAAATTATCAGAATTAGCCAAGAGGCTAGAATAAGCTGAGCTAATTACCACAGGCATGAAATTGACCTTTACTTATACACTGGTCAAAACACACAGTTACCCTATTATTTGTTAGACAGCAATAGCAAAATAAGCTCCCACACTCAGCAAAACATTCTTGCAAGCACAAATTCAAGTGTCAAGACATTGGTATGTCTCTTGTTTTTGAAATTGTCAAAAAACAAAACAAAATATACAAAGAGCAATTACATATTACAATCCAGCTAACAACTTGAATTGGCATGACCAGTGTCAAAGAGCTTAATAGTGGGAAAACTAAAAATAGTTACATTCTAACCCTAAGAATGACACACAAATAGCCATAGGGAATAAGAGAACAAAACACATGTGATGTTTTCCCTTAGTGCTCAATAAATACTTCGCGATTTTTATGCTGCCTTTTGCCTCATTTTAGAGAAGTACCCCCAAATATTTTAGTGTCACGGTTTGTCTTCACAGGAAAACAAAGGAAACAAGAGGATGCCTCTTCAGGGAAAATTAGGATAATAAAATCTGTGACTTAGTTTACAGAACACTCATTTCGAATAGCAGAAAGTCCTCCAAAGTCAGAAATAAAGAATGTCTCAAAATAGAGTTTGCACTGAAACAGTTACAAAAGAATTGTATCAAGACACCTAAGAAATATGTAATGTGTTATTTGCAGTCAATTTTCTTTTTAATGTGGAAGGATAAATATCCAAAACGTGGCAATCCAGAATTCACAGAATCCAATTGACAGAAAAGTCAATGAATGCCACCACCGGACCATCCCACTATCAGAAGTCCTGACTGTCACCCTGAATGTCAGGTGCTTCTGAGAACCTATTTCTACAAGTCGCAATGCTGCCCTTTGGCTGGCAGTCGCTCCAAAGCCTTTCTTCACATCTGTAATGCACTTAAACAATCTCATAACCCTTCAAATGATCCCCACATGCCCAAATCAACTTAAATTTCCACATAGAGAATGATCTCTTGGGTTCATGAAACAACAACAGAATCCCCAGTTCAAAGAGCAAGTCGTTTTATTTGTTTTTTAAAAAAAGAACGTCGAGTTTAAGCCAAGTGATAACATGGGTTGATTTGTCACCTGGAAAAGTACTATCTCCATACTCTATGCAATGCATTTCAACAGACTGGGGTTTAGACTGCTCATCCCTGGGGAAGTAAGCACAGGACCTTTTTCATTTGTCTTGGACTTTGCCCAGCACAGCACCATGTCCAGGTGAGTGCTTAGGAAATATTATTTAGTGATGATGAGAAAGGGAGAGGAAGAAAGAAAAAAAGAAGTACATTAAAAAGTCCTTTCCCAGTATTTTTTTTTTCTGTAAACAGGAACAGATCAGTTACCTCCAAATTCATACGCACCTACATGCCTACATTTTTCCAAACTGATGCTATGAAACCCATCACATTTGCCTTTGCTGGTTTCAACGTCTCATGTAGCGCTGCAGACGCAACAGACAGGTAATGGTTCAGAGAGCTCCAACAAGCTAAAGCCACGTGGTAAACTACAGCCAAATTACAGCCATTCAGGAAAATAAGAAACTGTCCCCCTCACCGTCAACACTTGGTGGAAAGCAGCAGAGGCATACTGAATACTCTTAGTTGTTTAGCATGAGTTTCCAGTTTTTCATAAAACTGACAGCACTCAGGGAACTGTGAGTGCTAGGTCTGAATTTTAAAATGATTATTTAAATGCTACGCATCAAGTTTGCAGGCCTGTTTGTTTTTAAATAAGGAGACACTCTGAATACTGTAAGTAGTATGCAGAGAAAAGGATGAGGACTTGTTCAGATGTGGAAGGATAAATATCCAAAACGTGGCAATCCAGAATTCACAGAATCCAATTGACAGAAAAGTCAATGAATGCCACCACCGGACCATCCCACTATCAGAAGTCCTGACTGTCACCCTGAATGTCAGGTGCTTCTGAGAACCTATTTCTACAAGTCGCAATGCTGCCCTTTGGCTGGCAGTCGCTCCAAAGCCTTTCTTCACATCTGTAATGCACTTAAACAATCTCATAACCCTTCAAATGATCCCCACATGCCCAAATCAACTTAAATTTCCACATAGAGAATGATCTCTTGGGTTCATGAAACAACAACAGAATCCCCAGTTCAAAGAGCAAGTCGTTTTATTTGTTTTTTAAAAAAAGAACGTCGAGTTTAAGCCAAGTGATAACATGGGTTGATTTGTCACCTGGAAAAGTACTATCTCCATACTCTATGCAATGCATTTCAACAGACTGGGGTTTAGACTGCTCATCCCTGGGGAAGTAAGCACAGGACCTTTTTCATTTGTCTTGGACTTTGCCCAGCACAGCACCATGTCCAGGTGAGTGCTTAGGAAATATTATTTAGTGATGATGAGAAAGGGAGAGGAAGAAAGAAAAAGAAGTACTTTAAAAAAGTCCTTTCCCAGTATTTTTTTTCTGTAAACAGGAACAGATCAGTTACCTCCAAATTCATACGCACCTACATGCCTACATTTTTCCAAACTGATGCTATGAAACCCATCACATTTGCCTTTGCTGGTTTCAACGTCTCATGTAGCGCTGCAGACGCAACAGACAGGTAATGGTTCAGAGAGCTCCAACAAGCTAAAGCCACGTGGTAAACTACAGCCAAATTACAGCCATTCAGGAAAATAAGAAACTGTCCCCCTCACCGTCAACACTTGGTGGAAAGCAGCAGAGGCATACTGAATACTCTTAGTTGTTTAGCATGAGTTTCCAGTTTTTCATAAAACTGACAGCACTCAGGGAACTGTGAGTGCTAGGTCTGAATTTTAAAATGATTATTTAAATGCTACGCATCAAGTTTGCAGGCCTGTTTGTTTTTAAATAAGGAGACACTCTGAATACTGTAAGTAGTATGCAGAGAAAAGGATGAGGACTTGCCTTCCTTATTATTCAAGGATATGGGCACTTTACATGAATCTAAATCAAAACTATCAAACAAATGGGAAAGCCGGCATGATGCTTTACCTCGTAGCAGCTAAAGAATGATCCCTGTCTATGCTTCTGACACTGTGGCTCGTTATTAAAATGAGGGTCATTTTAAGACTAATAAAAAAAAATGGTTTTGCCTCTGCATTTACAGATAGAATCCTTCGGGGATGGAAGTCAGTCAAGCTTATTCACTTCTGCTGCAACTTCAGGATGCAAGCTCCAGCCAACTGGCGAATTTGTTTTTAGGTCACCACTTAAGAGGGACCCTCTGGGGGGTGGGTGGGATTACAGCCTCTGGTGCCTGAGTGTAGCATAATGAGCCCTGGAATCTCAGACTCTCTCCTTGTGAGTAGGTTTTCTGTTGTTTTTGTCAGCCTCCACGTCCATGAAGAATTTGCACTTGCCCATTCAAAAGATGCATTTATTTGTGTTAGGAGCCTCCATTCCTAGTGGCACGGGATGTAGGAAGATTCTAGAAAGCTTTCATTGTCAACTATTTCTTTCCCACAGGTGGCTACACTTCAATAATTGCACATGGCCTTAGTAATGTAGTTTTTATAAAGTCCTTTGAGAGTCAATCATAAAAAATAATTGTATTACTCTGCTAGCCATTCAGCCCTCTGACTTCAACCTAAGGGGTTATAAATACAAGGTCTGGGCCTTGGAGCAGTGCCCCACCCCCAACACCACTTCAGGACAAGGGACAGCTGTTATTCCAACTCTATTGTTATACAAGAAGCTGGCCCAAAGGGCAATATAAAAGGCAGTATTTTAAAGTACCAGCATCCCTCCCTGCCCTGCCCTACAAATACTAACTCCATCACAGCTAATGGCACCATTCTGCCCCTGGCCATAGGACAGGCACCGAAACAGGTTTCATCCATCTCACACACACACACACACACACACAGACACACACACTCTCACACTCACCTGCCCAACCAACTTTCTGGCTCATCCCTTCTCAAAGGGCTCTGTGATGCACTGGACTTACAATGTTTGAACTCCAAAAGGCTAAAGTTTGAAGTAACGATGCAGTTATTATTATAAAAATAAATGGCGGCTCTCTGTTTTCAATTTTGTTAACATTACTTATAAATGGAAATTTAAAAGAAGTGTGATTTCTTTTTCCCCTTATTATGTTCCCTGGCAGGTGGTTTCTTCCTTCTTCTCATCCTCTTCTTCATAAGGGTTGTTATTGCTACAACTTTGGCTTAATAAAATTACAACTTTGGGGAAAATGAAAAATTGTGCTGGCTTAAAAGTGTTGGAGGCAGTAAACCCATGGACTTCAATTAATTTCAAGTGTGGGATCAGTTTAAGGCCAACCAGCAGAAATTCTATTCTGTCTATGTAAAAATGAGGTTTCACCACATTTACTTTTTATAACCTATATAAAAGTCAAGTAAAAGTAATGAATATCTAAAAGCCATCTCAGCGGACTGGCAAAGACGATCTGTATTCTTGAAACTCATCCTACATATTTCTCTGTGTGCAGCAAGGATCCCAGACCTGATCAAAGTTAAAAATGTCAAACCACTGAGAAAACAGCCCAATTTCCAATCCATTCCGCTGCCTAGAAATGGACCTCCTTCCAAGCCACTTTTGCATGGAAAAGCACTGGCAAAAGAAAGAAAAACTAAGAGATCATGTGGTTATAATTATTACCAGGCAAGGAATAGGTCTGCAGCTCAGTGGTTAAATGTAGTAAAGTCCTTTGAGAGTCAATCATAAAAAATAATTGTATTACTCTGCTAGCCATTCAGCCCTCTGACTTCAACCTAAGGGGTTATAAATACAAGGTCTGGGCCTTGGAGCAGTGCCCCACCCCCAACACCACTTCAGGACAAGGGACAGCTGTTATTCCAACTCTATTGTTATACAAGAAGCTGGCCCAAAGGGCAATATAAAAGGCAGTATTTTAAAGTACCAGCATCCCTCCCTGCCCTGCCCTACAAATACTAACTCCATCACAGCTAATGGCACCATTCTGCCCCTGGCCATAGGACAGGCACCGAAACAGGTTTCATCCATCTCACACACACACACACACACACACACAGACACACACACTCTCACACTCACCTGCCCAACCAACTTTCTGGCTCATCCCTTCTCAAAGGGCTCTGTGATGCACTGGACTTACAATGTTTGAACTCCAAAAGGCTAAAGTTTGAAGTAACGATGCAGTTATTATTATAAAAATAAATGGCGGCTCTCTGTTTTCAATTTTGTTAACATTACTTATAAATGGAAATTTAAAAGAAGTGTGATTTCTTTTTCCCCTTATTATGTTCCCTGGCAGGTGGTTTCTTCCTTCTTCTCATCCTCTTCTTCATAAGGGTTGTTATTGCTACAACTTTGGCTTAATAAAATTACAACTTTGGGGAAAATGAAAAATTGTGCTGGCTTAAAAGTGTTGGAGGCAGTAAACCCATGGACTTCAATTAATTTCAAGTGTGGGATCAGTTTAAGGCCAACCAGCAGAAATTCTATTCTGTCTATGTAAAAATGAGGTTTCACCACATTTACTTTTTATAACCTATATAAAAGTCAAGTAAAAGTAATGAATATCTAAAAGCCATCTCAGCGGACTGGCAAAGACGATCTGTATTCTTGAAACTCATCCTACATATTTCTCTGTGTGCAGCAAGGATCCCAGACCTGATCAAAGTTAAAAATGTCAAACCACTGAGAAAACAGCCCAATTTCCAATCCATTCCGCTGCCTAGAAATGGACCTCCTTCCAAGCCACTTTTGCATGGAAAAGCACTGGCAAAAGAAAGAAAAACTAAGAGATCATGTGGTTATAATTATTACCAGGCAAGGAATAGGTCTGCAGCTCAGTGGTAAAGTAAAACTCTGTCGCTGTCTGCTCCCAATAGCGTCCATCGCAAAACAACTGCCTCATTAAATCTCTGCAGTAAGATTAATATGCCGTAGCTGCACTACATTTATAACTTGGTACTCTATAAAAAGCACATTTAATGGTAAGAGCCAGAGCCTAGATACAAAGTATTACTATAAAAACTTCTGGCAGCCAGTACACAGAGCAGGCCCTCTGTCCTTCTTGCCAGAGATATAAATGAGGCTTTTGCCTGGTGGACACGAAGCATGAGGCTCTACCTTACAAACCAGTCTGTTTTCACGAGAGTGGCAGAAACACTGGATTCAGAGGATGATGTAAATATGAATGCAAGAAGACTGCTTAACAACGGAGATTGGCAAGAGATGAATGAACTCAAAATACTCCATTTACACACACAAACTTAAAACTGGACCGTTTCCTAACAGTTTGTTCTCTGGTCGTAGCCAGTCTTTCACCAGATTAAATAGCCCTGGCGTGAATGACTCAGTCTTAAAGCAACTCCCATAGTGCCCGTAAGTTCAAGAACATACCAGCTAAAATATACACAGTGGGGACAAGTCTTGCTTTCATGTGGTGACCATGACTGCCTGAGTCTTAATCACCTAAAACTACAAAAACTAGATGTTCGAGAAAAAAATGGCTCAATACTGCATTATGGGTGGACTAATAAAAATGTGTTTTTGTTATTTTGGAAAGCTGCCTAAGTTCTTTCTTCCAAGGATATCTTCCGAAAATAAAAAGAGCACTATAACCCCAGTGTCTTATTTTCAGGAACTCTATGACAAATCAGTCAACAGATAATTGCGACACAGGTATTTCACACTCAAATGCCCCAAGTCACTAAAAGGATGCACCTCAAGTTAACAATAATCTTGTGCCCATCTCAGCGGACTGGCAAAGACGATCTGTATTCTTGAAACTCATCCTACATATTTCTCTGTGTGCAGCAAGGATCCCAGACCTGATCAAAGTTAAAAATGTCAAACCACTGAGAAAACAGCCCAATTTCCAATCCATTCCGCTGCCTAGAAATGGACCTCCTTCCAAGCCACTTTTGCATGGAAAAGCACTGGCAAAAGAAAGAAAAACTAAGAGATCATGTGGTTATAATTATTACCAGGCAAGGAATAGGTCTGCAGCTCAGTGGTAAAGTAAAACTCTGTCGCTGTCTGCTCCCAATAGCGTCCATCGCAAAACAACTGCCTCATTAAATCTCTGCAGTAAGATTAATATGCCGTAGCTGCACTACATTTATAACTTGGTACTCTATAAAAAGCACATTTAATGGTAAGAGCCAGAGCCTAGATACAAAGTATTACTATAAAAACTTCTGGCAGCCAGTACACAGAGCAGGCCCTCTGTCCTTCTTGCCAGAGATATAAATGAGGCTTTTGCCTGGTGGACACGAAGCATGAGGCTCTACCTTACAAACCAGTCTGTTTTCACGAGAGTGGCAGAAACACTGGATTCAGAGGATGATGTAAATATGAATGCAAGAAGACTGCTTAACAACGGAGATTGGCAAGAGATGAATGAACTCAAAATACTCCATTTACACACACAAACTTAAAACTGGACCGTTTCCTAACAGTTTGTTCTCTGGTCGTAGCCAGTCTTTCACCAGATTAAATAGCCCTGGCGTGAATGACTCAGTCTTAAAGCAACTCACATAGTGCCAGTAAGTTCAAGAACATACCAGCTAAAATATACACAGTGGGGGGACAAGTCTTGCTTTCATGTGGTGACCATGACTGCCTGAGTCTTAATCACCTAAAACTACAAAAAACTAGATGTTCGAGAAAAAAGTGGCTCAATACTGCATTATGGGTGGACTAATAAAAATGTGTTTTTGTTATTTTGGAAAGCTGCCTAAGTTCTTTCTTCCAAGGATATCTTCCGAAAATAAAAAGAGCACTATAACCCCAGTGTCTTATTTTCAGGAACTCTATGACAAATCAGTCAACAGATAATTGCGACACAGGTATTTCACACTCAAATGCCCCCAAGTCACTAAAAAGGATGCACCTCAAGTTAACAATAATCTTGTGCCCAAAATAACAAATGGTCTGATGTTGATTTTAAATTTCACAAGTAGTCACTGTGACTGGTCTTCTAAGGTTTACTGAAATCTCACACCTAAGAAGAAAACCAGAAACTACTCTTATTGAGAGAAAACCATGAGAAGGAAATGGGAACCCACTCCAGTATTCTTGCCCAGAAAATCCCATGGGCAGAGGAACCTGGTGGGCTACAGTCCACTGGGGTTGCAAAGAGTTGGACACGTCTGAACACACAGCACATGTTTGAAATCATTCCTATTCTAGCATGCGTGTGTGCTATGTCACTTCACTCATGTCCCATGTTTTGTGACCCCATGGACTGTAGCCCGCCAGGCTCCTCCGTCCATGGGATTTCCCAGGGCAGAATACTGGAGTGGCTCTGCCATTTCCTTCTCCAGGGGATATTTCCAACCCAGAGATCAAACTTGAGTCTCCAGATTCTTTGCCACTGCGCCACCTGGGAAGCCTCTAGAAATGTGCTAAAATTTATCTCGATTGCTAAGAACACAGGAAAAGTTACCTTCAGACCACAAAGAGTTCTTCCTTTTCAAAAACCCAAAAACCAAAGGCTGGGATCATTATTTTGTGCTTTCTGGGCTCTACCCAATGCATTCTAACTGAAAATCCCCAAAGACGAGAAAATATTTGGGGGAAATAAATCATCCATTGCTATTAACATCATAAGCAAGCTCTGATGAAAGAGCAGGGCTGTCTGGCCCCCACCTGCCTGCTGCTCTTCTGCCTCCCTTTTTTTGTCTACTGTCAAGAAAAGGAAAACAAACAAAACAAAAATAAAAGCACTCAGTGAGGCAGTCAAAGATGCACATGTCCAGACTCCGGCCAGAGCTAGCGGAACATGGGCGGCCATCAAGGCTGAGTGCTGGCCTCCCTGGTCCTCGGATGACAACGGGTACAGGGAGCTCAAGGGGCCAAGGAAACAGCAGTGTTCTTTTGACCTTTCCTACACCGTTTATTTTCTAACCACTCGATTCTCTGAAAGTTGTTCAATTGTTTTAAAGAAAAAAGGGAAGGAAGAAAAGAGAAAGAAAAAAAACACGTTTTTTCCTGGACTTTACTTTCCTGTCTCTAAAATCTTCTCAGACAGAGAGAATTATCTCTATGTTAAACAAAATCACACAGTTGGAGTTCAGAACTTCTGTGGTTTGGCTGGATTGTTCTCCAGGTCTATTGCGGTCCTTGAAGACCGAAGTGATTATCACAGATGCACTGTTAGGAAGGAGTACATGCCAAATATGAATGTATTACCACGCTTCTTTATACAATGAAATTCCTTGTAGGAGGATGCTGAGTGGGAGGAAATTAGCCTTGGGAGAGGTTCATACACACACACACACACAATACCCAGGCACGCTTTGAAACCAAATAACTTTCCTCTTCTTCCCATCATAATCCTACTCAAATTTCCTTCCTCGACTTCCTCCTTCTATATGGTTAACGTGAAATTTTGAAGAAAGCAATCTTAGCACTGCAGCTCTAATGAAGAGTATTTATAAACAGATTCTTGCCTTAGTCATTTAGCCTTTCATTTGAGTGATTGTGGTTGCCTTGCCACACCTAAGTAAACAAACATTTATTGAACATCCACGCATTAAGAGGCATTGGCTAAGGCCCTGGGCTTCCCAGGTGGTGCTAGTGGTAAAGAGCCCGCCTAGCAAGGCAGGAGATACAAGAAACATGGGTTCAATCCCTGGGTCAGGAAGATCTCCTGGAGGAGGGCACAGCAACCCACTCCAGTATTCTTGCCTGGAGAATGCCGTGGACAGAGGAGTGGTCCATAGCATCTCAAAGAGTCAGAAACAATTGAAGCAACTTAACACACACGTACACACTGTAGATGTAAGGTGGAAGGCCTGGTCCTTGTCCTAATGAGCTTGCACTCTGTCACAGAGCTTCCCAACCAGTGGGTCAATGGCTGGGGACATTGACCCTTTCCACTCTCCATGTGGCCAAGTACAGCTTGAGATAACTGGAAACAGCAGGCCAATTACTTTTCCACGTATCCAAGTGTTTTCTTCTAAATGTATCATTTTCTTGCATGTACCATGACACGCGATGGGCTGGCAAGCACTAGCGCAGAGGAAGAGGGAGATGAGTACAGAAGGAGGAGAAGAGGAAGACAGAGATGAATACAGAGAGACGAGAGTAGAGAGGAAGACAGAAGGCCGTGCTCGGATGAAGCAGCTTTTCAATCAGATGGGGAAGAGCAGAAGAACATTACCCAAAGTGGAGCAGCACTGGGTTGTTTTAAAGAATGAGTAGGGCTTCCCTGGTGGTCCAGTGGATAAACAGTCCACCTTGCAGTGCAAGGGGCACTGGTTCGATCTCTGACCCAGGAAGATCCCACATGCTGTGGAGCAGCTGGACCATTGTGTCCAATGACAAGCCAGCACTCTTGAGCGCATGCGCGCAGAGCTGGTGCTCCGTAGTGAGAGAGGCCAGTGTAATGGGAGGCCCACACAGGCCAAAGAGTAAAGATGGATGAAAATAAATAAAAAACCAACAAAATAGACCAAAATTTAAAAAAAAAAAAAAAAAAAAGAGTATTGCTGAGGACAAGTGACAGATGACTGTCCAAAACAGAGCAAACAGGGAACTCCCCTGGTGGTCCAGTGGTTAAGAGTCTGGCCTGCAGTGCAGAAGACATGGATTTAACCCCTGGTGGAGGAACTTAGGACCGACACGGCGTGGAGTGACTGAGCCCACACCTTAACTAGTGAGTCCATGTGTTGCCACAAAAGATCTCACATGAGGCAACTAAGACCCGACACAGTCAAATAAATAGATATGTTTTAAAAAATGAAAGAAACAAAAACAGGAAACATATGTAAAGGCAGAAATGTGAAACATGATGCTTTCCAAAAAGAGAAAGCTCTTTTGTGCTACTCAAAGGAGGGGCTCTGGAGAGAATAGAAGGAAAGGGGAGCAGGGGCTGAGATGAAGCTGGGAAACGAGCAGCTCACGAAGGAACAAATGTTCAAACCTGGCGCTGGGAGAGATCACGGAAGGATTTTAAGGAGAGCGAGTGAGTGCATCTACCTTTTATTTTTTTCAGTTCATTTATTTATTTTGATTGGAGGATAATGACAATATTGTGATGGGTTTTGCCATACATCATCACGAACTGGCCACAGGTATACACGTATCCCTCTGGGCGGTTCCAGAGCAATGCATTTGGGCGCTCTGCATCATGCATAGTTACGTGACCAGTGCAAGTTTGATGCATCTACATTTTAGAGAGATGGCCCCACGGGTGATTAAGAAGATGGTTGGAAAAGAGACCAGACCCAGAAGCAAGGAAACCCATAGGGAAGCTCTGCCATAACCCACAGAGGAAGTACACAGAGAGCAAGCTAAGTCAATAGCAGACAGGGGTAACAAGAGGCACCCCAGAGATAGGGTCTGGAGGCCTTAGGATGGGCTGTGGGAGCTGGCTCATAAAGGTCTGGAAGGCCTTAGGTGACCCAGGAAGATTCCACATGCTGCGGAACAGCTGGACCATTGTGTCCAATGACAAGCCAGCACTCTTGAGCGCATGCGCGCAGAGCTGGTGCTCCGTAGTGAGAGAGGCCAGTGTAATGGGAGGCCCACACAGGCCAAAGAGTAAAGATGGATGAAAATAAATAAAAAACCAACAAAATAGACCAAAATTTAAAAAAAAAAAAAAAAAAAAGAGTATTGCTGAGGACAAGTGACAGATGACTGTCCAAAACAGAGCAAACAGGGAACTCCCCTGGTGGTCCAGTGGTTAAGAGTCTGGCCTGCAGTGCAGAAGACAGGGATTTAACCCTGGTGGAGGAACTTAGGACCGACACGGCGTGGAGTGACTGAGCCCACACCTTAACTAGTGAGTCCATGTGTTGCCACAAAAGATCTCACATGAGGCAACTAAGACCCGACACAGTCAAATAAATAGATATGTTTTAAAAAATGAAAGAAACAAAAACAGGAAACATATGTAAAGGCAGAAATGTGAAACATGATGCTTTCCAAAAAGAGAAAGCTCTTTTGTGCTACTCAAAGGAGGGGCTCTGGAGAGAATAGAAGGAAAGGGGAGCAGGGGCTGAGATGAAGCTGGGAAACAGCAGCTCACGAAGGAACAAATGTTCAAACCTGGCGCTGGGAGAGATCACGGAAGGATTTTAAGGAGAGCGAGTGAGTGCATCTACCTTTTATTTTTTTCAGTTCATTTATTTATTTTGATTGGAGGATAATGACAATATTGTGATGGGTTTTGCCATACATCATCACGAACTGGCCACAGGTATACACGTATCCCTCTGGGCGGTTCCAGAGCAATGCATTTGGGCGCTCTGCATCATGCATAGTTACGTGACCAGTGCAAGTTTGATGCATCTACATTTTAGAGAGATGGCCCCACGGGTGATTAAGAAGATGGTTGGAAAAGAGACCAGACCCAGAAGCAAGGAAACCCATAGGGAAGCTCTGCCATAACCCACAGAGGAAGTACACAGAGAGCAAGCTAAGTCAATAGCAGACAGGGGGTAACAAGAGGCACCCCAGAGATAGGGTCTGGAGGCCTTAGGATGGGCTGTGGGAGCTGGCTCAGTGACAGCCAGGCATGTGGAGCCGGTGCGAGAGATGAACTTGCTGTCTTGGCTTTTAAGTCAGTTGTATTAACCAAGGCTAATTAAACAGGTGTATTAAATGCTTTTTTTTTTTTTTTTTTTTTACTATCTTCATACCCAGATTTTGCCTTTTAACTGCAATCCCAATAAAGCCAAAGCTGGAGACAGACTGGACAGAAATACCACAATCACATCAGCTAACTTTTTAATCTAATGGGAGAGATTTGCAAAGGCCCCACTGACACTTCCTGGGACTTAAAAAGTCTTTGATGAAATTCGTTTTACTTTGGTCTTATATCAAACACATAGAAAGCCAAGGAAAACAAATCCAAAATTTGACTAAAAATTAAAAAAAATAGATATTGATTCTAATAGCTCCATTTAATTTTTAGGGAAAAACAAGACAAAACATTAACCCTTAGTTTAAGTGAACATAATTTCCACATGTAGTTCATGATCCTTTTTGAAAGACATACAGTCAATAAATATAAACCCAAATAAATACGTTAAAACATTCACATTTAAAGGCTCAGCCCTGAGACTTCTCTGGTGGTCTGCTGGTTAAGAATCCACTTTGCAATGCAGGGGACATGGGTTTGAGCTCTGGCTGGGAACTAAATTCCACATGCTAAGGAACGGAGCAACTAAGCCCGCATGCCACAACTACTGAGCCCATATGCCACAACTAGAGATTGGGTTTCCTGGGTGCTCTGGCTGGGGAACTAAATTCACAGAAACATTGAGGTTTTGCCATACATCATCACGAACTGGCCACAGGTATACACGTATCCCTCTGGGCGGTTCCAGAGCAATGCATTTGGGCGCTCTGCATCATGCATAGTTACGTGACCAGTGCAAGTTTGATGCATCTACATTTTAGAGAGATGGCCCCACGGGTGATTAAGAAGATGGTTGGAAAAGAGACCAGACCCAGAAGCAAGGAAACCCATAGGGAAGCTCTGCCATAACCCACAGAGGAAGTACACAGAGAGCAAGCTAAGTCAATAGCAGACAGGGGGTAACAAGAGGCACCCCAGAGATAGGGTCTGGAGGCCTTAGGATGGGCTGTGGGAGCTGGCTCAGTGACAGCCAGGCATGTGGAGCCGGTGCGAGAGATGAACTTGCTGTCTTGGCTTTTAAGTCAGTTGTATTAACCAAGGCTAATTAAACAGGTGTATTAAATGCTTTTTTTTTTTTTTTTTTTTACTATCTTCATACCCAGATTTTGCCTTTTAACTGCAATCCCAATAAAGCCAAAGCTGGAGACAGACTGGACAGAAATACCACAATCACATCAGCTAACTTTTTAATCTAATGGGAGAGATTTGCAAAGGCCCCACTGACACTTCCTGGGACTTAAAAAGTCTTTGATGAAATTCGTTTTACTTTGGTCTTATATCAAACACATAGAAAGCCAAGGAAAACAAATCCAAAATTTGACTAAAAATTGAAAAATAGATATTGATTCTAATAGCTCCATTTAATTTTTAGGGAAAAACAAGACAAAACATTAACCCTTAGTTTAAGTGAACATAATTTCCACATGTAGTTCATGATCCTTTTTGAAAGACATACAGTCAATAAATATAAACCCAAATAAATACGTTAAAACATTCACATTTAAAGGCTCAGCCCTGAGACTTCTCTGGTGGTCTGCTGGTTAAGAATCCACTTTGCAATGCAGGGGACATGGGTTTGAGCTCTGGCTGGGGAACTAAATTCCACATGCTAAGGAACGGAGCAACTAAGCCCGCATGCCACAACTACTGAGCCCATATGCCACAACTAGAGAGTCCGTGCCCCACGACTAGAGAATTTGTGCCTCAAAACGAAAGATCCTGCCTAACACAACGAAGATATAGGGTGTCACAACTAAGACCTAATACAGTCAAATAAATAATAAAATAAATGAATAATTTTTAAAAGAAAAAAATTAAAGGCTTAGTCTTCGTGTGGAAGAAAATAGTTCAAGAAACCAAAAATAAATCAACCAGATAAACATGAGATGGAAACACTAAAATAGGTACACAAACTCAAAATCACCTAATCTGATAGGAAAAGAAGGAAATTACCCTACAAAGGTGTTGCTCTCTTTTTCCCCTAGAGGAAGGCTTTCCAGTGATCTCTCCAATGTCTTCTTATTGTCTTTGCTGTTTTGTTTTGCAAAGCTTCTTGGTAAACTCCTTTCTTCTCACCAGATTTGAGACCCTTCATCTTTTCAATTACCCTGGTGCCTTCATGTTCACCATTGCTGGCTCCCTGGGAAAGGCATGTTGATACACCTGAGGATAGTCCCTAACTCCCTACAAAAACCAACAAACAAAACCAATGTCTACATCCCTAGGCTCCATCTTAAACCAAGTCTCATGAACCCTTTCTTCCATTTCATGTCAGAAAAATATGACATGAAACTATTGTTAATATCCAGACACACAGGTCTAATTTCCTACAATCAAGTGATTTTGAAACTGCTAAAAATCTACTCTGGAGGAAAACCACTATTTAAAAACAGTTATGTGTAGTTTTCAGCCCATAATGACCAGGTACCCTTAAAAAAAAAAAAAAAAGCCTCTTAGGGCAACTACAAGAATAAATGAAACATGTTTCTAAACCTAGGATTCAGACATTTGGGTATCTGGGAAAGGGTCTAGTTATTTTTTCTGTAAATGTCACTAATGGCCTCAGGTATAGTAGGAAGAGCACAGGGAGGAAACATTGCTCCACCCCAGCCAAAGAAAATCTGGGAAGCAAAGCTTTATATTCCAGACATCATGTTCTCTGATACTTTTACCAACTGTTCTGATGACGTTGGCTACTTTCTATAACGCCAGTCCAAGTGTAACAATATTTCTTCATTGGACACAAAGTTAACTACCTCAAACAAGAATTTGTCCTCAAAACGAAGATCCTGCCTAACAACGAAGATATAGGGTGTCACAACTAAGACCTAATACAGTCAAATAAATAATAAAATAAATGAATAATTTTTAAAAGAAAAAAATTAAAGGCTTAGTCTTCGTGTGGAAGAAAATAGTTCAAGAAACCAAAAATAAATCAACCAGATAAACATGAGATGGAAACACTAAAATAGGTACACAAACTCAAAATCACCTAATCTGATAGGAAAAGAAGGAAATTACCCTACAAAGGTGTTGCTCTCTTTTTCCCCTAGAGGAAGGCTTTCCAGTGATCTCTCCAATGTCTTCTTATTGTCTTTGCTGTTTTGTTTTGCAAAGCTTCTTGGTAAACTCCTTTCTTCTCACCAGATTTGAGACCCTTCATCTTTTCAATTACCCTGGTGCCTTCATGTTCACCATTGCTGGCTCCCTGGGAAAGGCATGTTGATACACCTGAGGATAGTCCCTAACTCCCTACAAAAACCAACAAACAAAACCAATGTCTACATCCCTAGGCTCCATCTTAAACCAAGTCTCATGAACCCTTTCTTCCATTTCATGTCAGAAAAATATGACATGAAACTATTGTTAATATCCAGACACACAGGTCTAATTTCCTACAATCAAGTGATTTTGAAACTGCTAAAAATCTACTCTGGAGGAAAACCACTATTTAAAAACAGTTATGTGTAGTTTTCAGCCCATAATGACCAGGTACCCTTAAAAAAAAAAAAAAGCCTCTTAGGGCAACTACAAGAATAAATGAAACATGTTTCTAAACCTAGGATTCAGACATTTGGGTATCTGGGAAAGGGTCTAGTTATTTTTTCTGTAAATGTCACTAATGGCCTCAGGTATAGTAGGAAGAGCACAGGGAGGAAACATTGCTCCACCCCAGCCAAAGAAAATCTGGGAAGCAAAGCTTTATATTCCAGACATCATGTTCTCTGATACTTTTACCAACTGTTCTGATGACGTTGGCTACTTTCTATAACGCCAGTCCAAGTGTAACAATATTTCTTCATTGGACACAAAGTTAACTACCTCAACAATTACTGAAAGACACTAGTGGAGGGAGAAAGTTTTGTTCTGAACAAGAAACACTCATTTGCGACAATGTAACAAGACTCATCTTTAAATTTCCAGATGATAAACTCCACTCTCATTCACAAACATCAATCCAATATTGCCACTCCTGTCTCTTCATTAGTGACTCTGCTTTTTCTCTTGTTTTAATTGGGGAAGTTCTTAATTGCAATGATATATCTGAAAGACAGGGAAAATTGATTTTGTCTAAATGTTACGAGTCAAACACAACATTTGGGTGCATTATTATCCAAATAAATGGGATCATATCACTGAGAAATATGGGAAAACCTTGCTTATTTTTTCCCTCTTTCTCTTTTCACAGGTCTGGCTGGTTCTCAAACAAACTGGGAATCAAACTGCCATTAAAATAAAGTGGAAAATGATTTTAAATCAACGTTTTTAGAGATTTTTGTCTGTTCTTTAGAGCTGGCTCACAAGCGGACAGCCCACATTTCTAAGTAATGATCCCACACAGGAAGATAAAGTAGTTTCTAAATAATTTCTACAGTAATTTAATAACTCAGCAAAAAAGAAAGAAGGAACGAGAAAGACCCTATAAAATACATATGTGTACAATGAAACATTAGAGCAAACAGTGAGGTTGTCATTTATGGCTTATGAGCTATTACAAAATACAACAACATTTATATGTAATTGGAAAAAAAGAAATTCATTTTCTTCCCCACTAGTTGGCCTAATAAATTTAAAAATATAGGCAACCCTAAATGTTTAAGGTTGCTTCAGCCCAATATACAAAACAAGAAAAGCCACACAACCAAAAATAAACTATAAAAATAGATCATTATTGATCCAGTACCATTTCTGAAACACTTTCCTAAAGAAATCTGAGACAAAGGAAATAAAAGAGCATCCTTTAAAACAAAACTTTTTCACTGCGCTTCTCATTTCCTAGAACCCAACTACTTACGTTTCCACATGAGTTTGATTAACGTTTTTCCTGAGTTCTAACGCAATCTCTCCAAAAACCAGATTTTAATAATGCACCTTTTCTTACGGAATGACAACCTTGCCAAATGTGCATTCCATCTGCATGTATCTGCAGACAAGTAATAAAGACACCAGTGTCATTAACATAATCAATACACAATTTACAAAGCTACCCAGACAGAACCGAAAGCAAACGTGTATGCCATTATCTTGGTAACTATAAATTAATAGCTGCTCCTGGAAATACATTTCCACTTATATTGTTTCAATCCTGATTTGTCAAGAAATGAATATATATAAATATATATATATATATATATATATATATATATATTATATACCTACACATGCTTCAAATGATGATTTATCATCAGACAACCCTCAAATACACATAAAGTAAAATCAACTAAATCAATCTCCCATAGGGCAGAATGGCTGATAAATGCCAGTTAATCAGTCTTTTTTACCATGTACTTTAATAAGCACAATATACATACATATATAATATTAATAAATATATTTCACTGGAGAAGGAGCATGTCCTCCATTGATGAGCCAAGCAACCTCACCCTACTCTTATAAAAGAATAATAAGGACACTAATCTCATCTATTATACTACTTGCTGCTTGCCAAGTTTGAAAGTTTATATTTAGCAAACATTCTTTTTAAGCATGTGCCATCTCTAAGGGCTTGGTGATCATTATAGCAAAAAGAAAGAATAAACGAGAAAGACCCTATAAAATACATATGTGTACAATGAAACATTAGAGCAAACAGTGAGGTTGTCATTTATGGCTTATGAGCTATTACAAAATACAACAACATTTATATGTAATTGGAAAAAAAGAAATTCATTTTCTTCCCACTAGTTGGCCTAATAAATTTAAAAATATAGGCAACCCTAAATGTTTAAGGTTGCTTCAGCCCAATATACAAAACAAGAAAAGCCACACAACCAAAAATAAACTATAAAAATAGATCATTATTGATCCAGTACCATTTCTGAAACACTTTCCTAAAGAAATCTGAGACAAAGGAAATAAAAGAGCATCCTTTAAAACAAAACTTTTCACTGCGCTTCTCATTTCCTAGAACCCAACTACTTACGTTTCCACATGAGTTTGATTAACGTTTTTCCTGAGTTCTAACGCAATCTCTCCAAAAACCAGATTTTAATAATGCACCTTTTCTTACGGAATGACAACCTTGCCAAATGTGCATTCCATCTGCATGTATCTGCAGACAAGTAATAAAGACACCAGTGTCATTAACATAATCAATACACAATTTACAAAGCTACCCAGACAGAACCGAAAGCAAACGTGTATGCCATTATCTTGGTAACTATAAATTAATAGCTGCTCCTGGAAATACATTTCCACTTATATTGTTTCAATCCTGATTTGTCAAGAAATGAATATATATAAATATATATATATATATATATATATATATATATATATTATATACCTACACATGCTTCAAATGATGATTTATCATCAGACAACCCTCAAATACACATAAAGTAAAATCAACTAAATCAATCTCCCATAGGGCAGAATGGCTGATAAATGCCAGTTAATCAGTCTTTTTTACCATGTACTTTAATAAGCACAATATACATACATATATAATATTAATAAATATATTTCACTGGAGAAGGAGCATGTCCTCCATTGATGAGCCAAGCAACCTCACCCTACTCTTATAAAAGAATAATAAGGACACTAATCTCATCTATTATACTACTTGCTGCTTGCCAAGTTTGAAAGTTTATATTTAGCAAACATTCTTTTTTTTAAGCATGTGCCATCTCTAAGGCTGGTGTCATTTCTTCAGCGATGGTGATGGGTCATGCCCAGTATCCCCCACCCAGATTCCATCAATGACCCACCAGTTCCCAGCACAGCCCATCCCCAACATGTGCGTCCATTCTGTCACACAAAAAAAGAAAATCTGCATGAAGAAGTGGTATATTTCAAATGAGGGAACACAAACACTGTTTCGGGAACGGAAACTGCCAGTGAGAAATATGAGTATGCTTTTCCCCTAGTTTTCCACACAGTGTATTTAAAATAGCCAACATGACATTGGAGCTTCCCTGGTGGCTCAGTGGTAAAGAATCGCCTGCCAATGCAGAAGATGAGGGTTCAATCCCTGGGTTGGGAAGATCCCCTGGAGAAGGAAATGGCAACCCACTCCAGTATTCTTGTCTGGGAAATCCCATGGACAGAGGAGCCTGGAGGGCTACAGTCCATGGGGGAGAGTTGGACTCAACCGAGCAACTAAACAACAGCCAAGGGGATGTTACCAGGGAGCTATTCAGCCCAGAGTCAGACACAATGCTCTCACTGTATAGGCACAGCCATCCCTACCTTTCCCCTGTCACTCAAACTAGTGAGGGCTGCACCTTCACCCATGAACAAGAGCATCCAGAAGAACACTTTTGAAAGTCCACTCAACCTCTGTTAGGAAGTATTTCTGCAGAGATTTCACCAGCAATGGGAACACACTCCTGGGTCCCTCACTACAGCAACCCACACCCACCTCCTCAAAAATATTTCCCAGATCTGCTTTCTGAGTCATGTGATTATTTTATCAGAAGCCAAAGCCTTTAATCACACAATTAGGGATTTGTCAGGTATCCAATGGTTTCAATTCTCTCAAAGGTGTAACTGACTAAGACCTATTTTTCTTTTTCTTATAGAAGTAACTTTTCTCATAGAAGGGTGATAAATGCCATAATCACATGTACTTTAATAAGCACAATATACATACATATATAATATTAATAAATATATTTCACTGGAGAAGGAGCATGTCCTCCATTGATGAGCCAAGCAACCTCACCCTACTCTTATAAAAGAATAATAAGGACACTAATCTCATCTATTATACTACTTGCTGCTTGCCAAGTTTGAAAGTTTATATTTAGCAAACATTCTTTTTTTTAAGCATGTGCCATCTCTAAGGCTGGTGTCATTTCTTCAGCGATGGTGATGGGTCATGCCCAGTATCCCCCACCCAGATTCCATCAATGACCCACCAGTTCCCAGCACAGCCCATCCCCAACATGTGCGTCCATTCTGTCACACAAAAAAAGAAAATCTGCATGAAGAAGTGGTATATTTCAAATGAGGGAACACAAACACTGTTTCGGGAACGGAAACTGCCAGTGAGAAATATGAGTATGCTTTTCCCCTAGTTTTCCACACAGTGTATTTAAAATAGCCAACATGACATTGGAGCTTCCCTGGTGGCTCAGTGGTAAAGAATCGCCTGCCAATGCAGAAGATGAGGGTTCAATCCCTGGGTTGGGAAGATCCCCTGGAGAAGGAAATGGCAACCCACTCCAGTATTCTTGTCTGGGAAATCCCATGGACAGAGGAGCCTGGAGGGCTACAGTCCATGGGGGAGAGTTGGACTCAACCGAGCAACTAAACAACAGCCAAGGGGATGTTACCAGGGAGCTATTCAGCCCAGAGTCAGACACAATGCTCTCACTGTATAGGCACAGCCATCCCTACCTTTCCCCTGTCACTCAAACTAGTGAGGGCTGCACCTTCACCCATGAACAAGAGCATCCAGAAGAACACTTTTGAAAGTCCACTCAACCTCTGTTAGGAAGTATTTCTGCAGAGATTTCACCAGCAATGGGAACACACTCCTGGGTCCCTCACTACAGCAACCCACACCCACCTCCTCAAAAATATTTCCCAGATCTGCTTTCTGAGTCATGTGATTATTTTATCAGAAGTCAAAGCCTTTAATCACACAATTAGGGATTTGTCAGGTATCCAATGGTTTCAATTCTCTCAAAGGTGTAACTGACTAAGACCTATTTTTTTTTCTTTTTTCTTATAGAAGTAACTTTTCTCATAGAAGGGTGAAATACTAGAAGGAACTGGTATTAAAATGCTTAAAGCTAAAAGGAATACAAGCAAGGGAATGTGATGGCCAGGAGGGTTGTTATTTCCTCTTGGGCTTGAGATTGGTCTTGGTATCTTCTATTAGCAAATTATGAAACTCAAGCCTGCCTATTTTCAAGCAGGAAATCGACATTCTTTGTCACCTTCAGCCAGGCTAATAGGATGAAACCAGAGTCTGTGCCTCTGTTTACTCACCTATAAAATCAAGACAATGATAACCAACAAGATTCACATAAGATCACATGAAATAGATACACAGTATCTTTGGAAACATTAAAGAGGTGCCCAGATACAAAGTATTTGCCACAAAGAGTGAACCCACCTCCCCTCCAGTTCCATTACCCCCTTTCATTGCCGTGAACAATGGGGAAGTCACTTTACCTTCCACAGTCGAGAATTTAGACTAAACATTGAATATAAAAACTTACACTATTCCTCTTAGGCTTTCTCCAGGAGAGGAATAGTTTCTGCTCTGTACACAGAGAAAAGGCAGCTACAGATTGTGCCATGCATAACTCAGGACTTTGCAAAAGAGGGAAAGACAAAGAAGATGAAACATGCCTGTTTACTCTGCTTCTTTGTGAACTTCACCCATACGCAAAAGTTGGTGCGAGTTAGGAACTTGCTAAGAGACTGCCAAGATACCTGTGAGGCACCTTGTATAGGTTACCTAATACAACAGTCCTGTGACATAGATTCTTACCATTTTATTGGTAGGTAAATGGACGCTTGTGTGTGTGTGTTGTTAGTCATTCAGTCATATCCAACTCTTTGCAACCCCATAGGTGGTAGCCCGCCAGGCTCCTCTGTCGAGAGGATTCTACAGGCAAGAATACTGGAGTAGGTTGCCATTCCCTTCTCCAGGGGGTCCTCCCAACCCAGGGATCAAACCTGGGTCTCCTGCATTGCCAGCCAATTCTTTATAATAGGGAGCCCCAAATGGTTTCATAACATGTAGGATTCAAACGCAGGTCATCAGGCATGGCATCCCTCAGGTCAACTCATGGGACACTGACTGTTCATAGGGGACACAAGTCTGAGACCATGACGGCTAACACTAGATTAAAGAAAGCAACTCCCAGGGCAGGGGCCCAGGATTCTGGCTTCTGTTAAGGCACTGAGAAGGAACTGGTATTAAAATGCTTAAAGCTAAAAGGAATACAAGCAAGGGAATGTGATGGCCAGGAGGGTTGTTATTTCCTCTTGGGCTTGAGATTGGTCTTGGTATCTTCTATTAGCAAATTATGAAACTCAAGCCTGCCTATTTTCAAGCAGGAAATCGACATTCTTTGTCACCTTCAGCCAGGCTAATAGGATGAAACCAGAGTCTGTGCCTCTGTTTACTCACCTATAAAATCAAGACAATGATAACCAACAAGATTCACATAAGATCACATGAAATAGATACACAGTATCTTTGGAAACATTAAAGAGGTGCCCAGATACAAAGTATTTGCCACAAAGAGTGAACCCACCTCCCCTCCAGTTCCATTACCCCCTTTCATTGCCGTGAACAATGGGGAAGTCACTTTACCTTCCACAGTCGAGAATTTAGACTAAACATTGAATATAAAAACTTACACTATTCCTCTTAGGCTTTCTCCAGGAGAGGGAATAGTTTCTGCTCTGTACACAGAGAAAAGGCAGCTACAGATTGTGCCATGCATAACTCAGGACTTTGCAAAAGAGGGAAAGACAAAGAAGATGAAACATGCCTGTTTACTCTGCTTCTTTGTGAACTTCACCCATACGCAAAAGTTGGTGCGAGTTAGGAACTTGCTAAGAGACTGCCAAGATACCTGTGAGGCACCTTGTATAGGTTACCTAATACAACAGTCCTGTGACATAGATTCTTACCATTTTATTGGTAGGTAAATGGACGCTTGTGTGTGTGTGTTGTTAGTCATTCAGTCATATCCAACTCTTTGCAACCCCATAGGTGGTAGCCCGCCAGGCTCCTCTGTCGAGAGGATTCTACAGGCAAGAATACTGGAGTAGGTTGCCATTCCCTTCTCCAGGGGGTCCTCCCAACCCAGGGATCAAACCTGGGTCTCCTGCATTGCCAGCCAATTCTTTATAATAGGGAGCCCCAAATGGTTTCATAACATGTAGGATTCAAACGCAGGTCATCAGGCATGGCATCCCTCAGGTCAACTCATGGGACACTGACTGTTCATAGGGGACACAAGTCTGAGACCATGACGGCTAACACTAGATTAAAGAAAGCAACTCCCAGGGCAGGGGCCCAGGATTCTGGCTTCTGTTAAGGCACTGAGAAAGACGGGGAAAGTCACTTTAGCTTCCACAGTCTAGAATGTGTGCAGTCATGAGAGGTCATTCCTAGAATCAGAAGTCAAGAAGCTGAGACTCTTCCCTGTTCTGTCCCAAAGTCCTGGTGTGACCGGGATGGGGCACCGAGGTTCTCCAGCCCTGGAGACATTGGGGAAGATCCAGCATCCTTGCCCCACTTGGACCACTGCATCTCCCAGGCTCTCACCTCCTAACAAGACCTCCAGCCCCAGCCAGAGCCAGCCTGTCAGGAAACTGATCGGCTCCCCCAGCTCTGTCTAAAGCACCTTCTAGAACATCTGTTTTAAATTATCTTGAAGTGGCATTTCTTTTATCACTTACTATCATTTAAGGATATTCCACTCATTAAAAGTGGCCTCGCACAATCCTCTTGACTCTCACCACCCCGATTTTCAATTACTATTTCTTTCACTTCATTTAGCGCTAAGGTTGAAGGGAAAGGTCTAAATGGATATTTGAAAGTCATCTGATTGGATGTATTAAGGTTTTAGGCTCTGTCTGTACAGAAAGGTAACTTTACGACAGTTATCACTGAGTTAAAATAAAAATCGTGTCTACCCAGAGCACTGGACAAATGAGGGTTGAGGTCAACCAGCGGGCAACGCACAGGCTGGGTTTCTAAAGCTCAAAGGGACAGTTGGAGCCCAGCAAGCTGGGAGTGGAAACTGGGTGATTTCATGAACAAAACACAGAGAGGACTGGCGACAGAATGAGCAAAGGAAGGCACGGGGAAATTAAAAGAAAGCAAACTAAACAGGACTTACTGCAGCAAAGCATGGAGAAGAATGGAAGAGCAAAGAAAACTGTGACAATTGGCCCCCCAGTAAGGGTTCAGGTGAAATTCCAGCGCTGGTTAGATACAGTCAGACGCAGATTGGTAGGTAACCGCCAGTCAGCAGACACATTCCATCTTCACATCCTCTGCTCCCTCGGCTCAGAGACAACACAGCTGAAGCCCAAAAGATGCTTCTAGATCAATTTACTGATGGGTATGGTGCTGTAGAAAATCATCCCCTTGTTCAACTAATTCCTTTGTAAACCCAAGCCCAGATTTACCTTTTTAATTTAAGGATTATTAATAAATCTACTACGATTAAACCTTCATAATGATATGTGAATTATTTGTCTCTAGCTCCTCTCTCAAGAACAATTAGCCTACCTTTGCAAATTAGCATTTAGCATCGGCCCTTTTGCAAAGAACCACAAAGACAAAGGCCTGACGGACCGAGAAGATGGCAGAGGCTCTAAAATTAATTAGCTCCACTTGATGCTTCCATTATCTTTTAATTGGAATTTCTGCAGGAATTTTGCCTTCAGAACTCTCTCCACACTGGCAGAGCAAAGTGCAGCTTGGAGTCAAGGGCTGCTTTGGCCATCAGGAAGGGATCGGTCATGGCGGACCGAACACACCAAAGGGCCCACAAGGAACCCACCCAAGCTAGGTCTGTGAAAGCTGTGTCCAGTCACACAGGTACCTGAAAATCCACTGAAAAGACTTATAGCCCATAGGACGAGGGTACCCCCAAAGTGAGAAGACCTTTGAGAATGAGAGTAAGAAACATTTACTAGGTATTTCTTATCTAACAGAGACTACTTTAAGAGCTTACATGGATTAACCCTGAATTCTCACAAGAACCCTATGAATTAAGTACTATTAATACCCTCACTTGGGGCTTCCCCTGTGGCTCAGTGGTAAAGAATCTGTCCGTAAACCAGGAGATGCAGCAGAGGCAAGTTTGATCCCTAGGTTGGGAAGATCCCCAGGAGGAAGGCATGTCAACCCACTCCAGGAATCTTGCCTGGAGAATTCCACGGACAGAGGAGTCTGGTGGGCTACAGCAAGCTGGGAGTGGAAACTGGGTGATTTCATGAACAAAACACAGAGAGGACTGGCGACAGAATGAGCAAAGGAAGGCACGGGGAAATTAAAAGAAAGCAAACTAAACAGGACTTACTGCAGCAAAGCATGGAGAAGAATGGAAGAGCAAAGAAAACTGTGACAATTGGCCCCCCAGTAAGGGTTCAGGTGAAATTCCAGCGCTGGTTAGATACAGTCAGACGCAGATTGGTAGGTAACCGCCAGTCAGCAGACACATTCCATCTTCACATCCTCTGCTCCCTCGGCTCAGAGACAACACAGCTGAAGCCCAAAAGATGCTTCTAGATCAATTTACTGATGGGTATGGTGCTGTAGAAAATCATCCCCTTGTTCAACTAATTCCTTTGTAAACCCAAGCCCAGATTTACCTTTTTAATTTAAGGATTATTAATAAATCTACTACGATTAAACCTTCATAATGATATGTGAATTATTTGTCTCTAGCTCCTCTCTCAAGAACAATTAGCCTACCTTTGCAAATTAGCATTTAGCATCGGCCCTTTTGCAAAGAACCACAAAGACAAAGGCCTGACGGACCGAGAAGATGGCAGAGGCTCTAAAATTAATTAGCTCCACTTGATGCTTCCATTATCTTTTAATTGGAATTTCTGCAGGAATTTTGCCTTCAGAACTCTCTCCACACTGGCAGAGCAAAGTGCAGCTTGGAGTCAAGGGCTGCTTTGGCCATCAGGAAGGGATCGGTCATGGCGGACCGAACACACCAAAGGGCCCACAAGGAACCCACCCAAGCTAGGTCTGTGAAAGCTGTGTCCAGTCACACAGGTACCTGAAAATCCACTGAAAAGACTTATAGCCCATAGGACGAGGGTACCCCCAAAGTGAGAAGACCTTTGAGAATGAGAGTAAGAAACATTTACTAGGTATTTCTTATCTAACAGAGACTACTTTAAGAGCTTACATGGATTAACCCTGAATTCTCACAAGAACCCTATGAATTAAGTACTATTAATACCCTCACTTGGGGCTTCCCCTGTGGCTCAGTGGTAAAGAATCTGTCCGTAAACCAGGAGATGCAGCAGAGGCAAGTTTGATCCCTAGGTTGGGAAGATCCCCAGGAGGAAGGCATGTCAACCCACTCCAGGAATCTTGCCTGGAGAATTCCACGGACAGAGGAGTCTGGTGGGCTACAGTCCATGGGTCGCAAAGACACAGACATGACTGAAGCAACTGACCACACACTCACAATACCCTCACAGACACAAAAGCTGTACTTCCACGTGATTTCATAATTTGTCCAACGTCAACAAGATGGAAATCTCAATTCAGGAAGTATGACTTAACATTCATGCTCTTTTTTTAAAATTTTCCCCATCATGCCTCTTTTTTTTTTAATTGTATTTATTTATTTATCTTTTGGAGGGTGGGGTGGGGAGGGAGGGGGATGGGTGGGCCACTTCTATTGGTCTTTCATTTCTCCATTTTCATCCGTCTTTGTTCTTTTGGCTCCTGTGGGCCTCCCATCGCGGTGGCCTCTGTTGTCGCAGAGCACTGGCTCTGGTGCATGCGCTCCAGAGCTCCGGCTCGGTAATTGGACACATGGGTCCAGCCGCTCCGTGGCACGTGGGATCTTCCCAGGCCAGGGATCGAACCGGTGCCCCTTGCACTGCAAGGCGGTGTCTTTACCCACTGGACCACCAGGGGAAGCACCTTCTTTATTTATATTTATTTTCATCCATCTTTTTATTCTTCGGCATGCATGGGTCTCCCATTGCAGGGGCCTCTCTCGTTGCAGAGCACCAGCTCTGAGTGCAAGCACTCCAGAGTGCGGGCTCGTAATTGGACACACTGGTCCAGCTGCTCTGCAGCATGTGGGATCTTCCTGGACCAGGGATCGAACCAGTTGCCCCTTGCACTACAAGGCAGACTCTCTACCCACTGGACCACCAGTGAGGCCCAACACTCATGCTCTTGACCACCAAACTTTATTGACCCATTTAGAAAATGTCTGCCAGGCATCTATTATACTTACAAAATCCACTTAGGTGCTGGACCCAGAAGGGTGAAAGGAGAGAGACAAGGCTCCAAAACCAGTGTAATGACAAGATGGAACTAAAACAATGATCAGGAAAAGGAAAAAAGTCTTCCTATGTGAGACACAGACTCTACTAGTTACAAGGAAAAGTGCAACAAAACTGAAATTAAAATAGTTAAACTTCTCTATAACAGAAGAAAAAAATTACCACCTGTAAATTCAAAAGACAAACTGGGGGAATTATTTGCAGCACATACGTCATAAAAAGAACTAATTTTCTTATTAATATGAACTGCTGTTTCAAACCAAAAGATATAAGAGCCAAGGAAATAAAAAGGCAATTCACAGAAAAATAAATACAAATGGTGTATAAGCATATGAAAAATGCTTATAATTACAGAAATGCTAATTAAAATGTCAATGAAATACGTTTGTTTATTTCGCAAGCCACATCAGTAAAGATAAAGTATTTAAACACAGGCAGTCTCTAATCCTGCTGCTAGGAGCAGTGTGAACTGGCATTACCTCTGTGGAGGGCACATTTGCAGCATCTATCAAAACGTTAAACGTGTGTTCCCTCTATCCAGCAATTCCATTTTTAGGAATTTACACCATGTCTATAATCGCACATGTTATTAAGGATGTGTGTGCTCACTGAAGCAACGTTTCGGGGATCTTCCCAGGCCAGGGATCGAACCGGTGCCCCTTGCACTGCAAGGCGGTGTCTTTACCCACTGGACCACCAGGGGAAGCACCTTCTTTATTTATATTTATTTTCATCCATCTTTTTATTCTTCGGCATGCATGGGTCTCCCATTGCAGGGGCCTCTCTCGTTGCAGAGCACCAGCTCTGAGTGCAAGCACTCCAGAGTGCGGGCTCGTAATTGGACACACTGGTCCAGCTGCTCTGCGGCATGTGGGATCTTCCTGGACCAGGGATCGAACCAGTTGCCCCTTGCACTACAAGGCAGACTCTCTACCCACTGGACCACCAGTGAGGCCCAACACTCATGCTCTTGACCACCAAACTTTATTGACCCATTTAGAAAATGTCTGCCAGGCATCTATTATACTTACAAAAATCCACTTAGGTGCTGGACCCAGAAGGGTGAAAGGAGAGAGACAAGGCTCCAAAACCAGTGTAATGACAAGATGGAACTAAAACAATGATCAGGAAAAGGAAAAAAGTCTTCCTATGTGAGACACAGACTCTACTAGTTACAAGGAAAAGTGCAACAAAACTGAAATTAAAATAGTTAAACTTCTCTATAACAGAAGAAAAAAATTACCACCTGTAAATTCAAAAGACAAACTGGGGGAATTATTTGCAGCACATACGTCATAAAAAGAACTAATTTTCTTATTAATATGAACTGCTGTTTCAAACCAAAAGATATAAGAGCCAAGGAAATAAAAAGGCAATTCACAGAAAAATAAATACAAATGGTGTATAAGCATATGAAAAATGCTTATAATTACAGAAATGCTAATTAAAATGTCAATGAAATACGTTTGTTTATTTCGCAAGCCACATCAGTAAAGATAAAGTATTTAAACACAGGCAGTCTCTAATCCTGCTGCTAGGAGCAGTGTGAACTGGCATTACCTCTGTGGAGGGCACATTTGCAGCATCTATCAAAACGTTAAACGTGTGTTCCCTCTATCCAGCAATTCCATTTTTAGGAATTTACACCATGTCTATAATCGCACATGTTATTAAGGATGTGTGTGTGCTCACTGAAGCAACGTTTGTAAATAGCAAAATCAGCCAGTAAATAAATAGAAATCAATGGCAGAACATCCTACCATGGATAGAGCTGTTAGACTATGGGCAGAGGTTCTAAGTGTTGATATGCAGGAATGTCTAGGATATACACGAAGGGAGGACAACCCAGAGAGCCCCTCCTTTTGTCTGGGAGTAAAAGTTCCCAAGATACACACACAAACACACTGCTAAGAACAGTCCAGTTCCCCACAGAAGGTCACTAAAATCCTCCTCCCCTCTAAATAACAGTGGGACAGATATTTAAAGAACGCTTAATGAGATGTACTCAGGGGCAACCTATCACCTGTCTCTGGCTTTTCAAAAGTTCGCTTTCTGCCCCTTCGATCGTGTGAAAGATCCACATAGGTACCTGCATTCTGCCACTGAAAGAAATCTGAAGAGGATTCTTGATTTTAGAAAAGAAGGTGGAAAGAAAACACAGCATTTGGTGTGTTTGTTTTGCAGCGAGTCTGGCTATAGTTATAAAGGAGGGCACGTTCCCAGACCAAGAGTGGCAACGCCACACTCTGTTCCCAGGAACTGCACGGGGCGTCTCCGCACCAAGCCACCAGAGCTTTGAACTGTGTCTGTGCGCATCTGTGCTTTATCTCGATTTATTTTGTGCATCTGTTAGCAAGATGTGTCCTACGGTAATTGCTTCTTCACTCCACACCAGTCCCTATACAAAAGGTTTCATAGGAACGCTCTATTTTCAGAGAGATTGGTGGTAGGGGCCTCTCTTAGCTTATCCAAGGTATAGATACCTCTCACCTAGACTTGGCTTGGAGAATTATGTGCATGGGGATAAGAGCTGGATAGATGCATCTTCAAATATCCTCTCATAGACAGTCTGTTGGGACTTTCTGTATAATACCATCATGAATAGAGACAACAAAAATGTCTTAAAAATGTGAGCTGGAAAAAAAACTGTTGGTAGGTAGATTACTGTTTTTTATCACCTTTCTACAGTTCTTCTATGTAATTTTTCAACCACAGAATATACTCATGAATTGTTGATGCACTGTCATATCCCAGTATTAACCAAGCTCTTGATGTGGAAACTGTGCTAAGCATTTGCAAAGATCATAAGCAAAAACATATTACATGATTTGTATATATTTTTCTAATTATGAGGGGAAATGGAGAAAAAGGCTTTAAATTATCTACTGATGCCAAAATGAGTGAGTTTGCCCCACAAATAAGACTGAGCACAAGAGAACTGATGCTTTCAAACGGTGGTGCTAGAGAAGACTCTTGGGAGTCCCTTGAATTGCAAGGAGATCAAACCAATCAATCCTAAAGGAAATCAACCTTGAATATTCATTGGAAGGCCTGACTGGAAGCTGAAGCTCCAATACTTTGGCTACCCAACATGAAGAGCTAACTCACTGGAAAAGACCCTGATGCTGGGAAAGATTGAGAGTGGGAGAAGAAGAGGGTGACAGAGGATGAGCTGGTTGGATGGCATCACCAACTCAATGGATATGAGTTTCAGCAAACCCTGGGAGATAGTGAAGCACAGGGAAGCCTGGTGTGCTGCAGTCCATGGGGTCGCAAAGAGTCAGACACGACTTAGCCACTGAACAAGACCCCATAATTTAGGCAGCATTATAAGAATTATAAAGAATCCAGACATTTGGAAGAATAAATAGACCTATGTGATGAAAAACTCAAGGAACAGAGTTAGGGTAGTTTACTTATAGTAAAAAAACAGGCCCATGTACAAAGGATGTCCAGTATTTATAATAGTTAGCCATGTGCAAATAATAACAATAGATACCATTTGTATGAATTGAAAATATACTACTGTCACAAAACTAAGGAGACTTTGGAGTTAATCAACACTAAAAGAGACACAGAGGCTTCCCTCGTAGTTCAGATGGTAAAAAATCTGCCTGCTATGCAGGAGACCTGGGTTCCATCCCTGGGTCGGGAAGATCCCCTGGAGAAGAGAAAGGCTCCCCACTCCAGTATTCTTCCCTGCTGCCTGGAGGACTACAGTCTATGGGGTTGCAAAGAGTCAGGCACGACCGAGCAACTAAATTCTATTCTAAGACAGACACAAAGAGCCATCTATATCGGCCTTCATAGACTGTTAGCTCTGTGAAATCCATGAGCAATTGGGTCTGACTTGTTCCTGACTGAGTCCTTAGCACCAGACACATAGAGGTGCTCACTAAGAATTTCCGTAAAATCATGAGCATGCTCAAGCGTTTGCATTTAAAGACATATTAAATCTCAAATTTGGTTTGAAAGTGCTTCCTCCAGGATCCTTTCCCAAACTCACTCATAGCTCTGAGAAATGGTCTCATAACACCCAGGGCTTTCCATTCATCTAATTATAAATTAATAATATCAGTTGAATTGTGCATTTAATGTGCTTCCACTGCTTGGCTGTGACTCTACAAGAACACAGACCCAATCTGTCTCCTTCATAGCATCCCCGACCCCTAGCACTCCAGGACTGGTAAATGATGGATGTGAAGTAAGTATCTGTTGATTAAACACATGAGTGCATGAATGCCTTTGTAAGCTTGTTTGCTTACTATCCAGGAGCATATGGGGATTCAACAAAAAGAAACATTGAACGCTGCTCTCAAAGGGCTTACCAACAAACAAGAACACCAAGTTAGTGTCATAGTTTCTACAGCACACAAGCTATGGAAAGAATAATAAAGTCATTTTAACTCGGATGGGTCAGAAAAATCCACACAGAAGATGTTTAAGAAATGAAAACAACACCCAAACCCTTATTATGGTACAAAACCAACCCGAGAATCTACAACCTAAGCCTAGAGGAGTGAAGCTAGGAAAATCATTAAAGGTTTGGGAACTGTTGCTTTATGAAAATGGCACCAGCATTGGGGCAGGTGAACGGACATGAAGCGAAGATGAGGAGCCAACGTAAGTCAGAAAAAGTTAAAATGCCGTCTTTAAAGCAATACACTCTGATCTCGTACAGCTACAAGCTCACAGCTATTCCCACTGCAAAAATTCATCTGAGATCCAGGCAAACAGAGTTGGTCTCTCATTCACGTGTGCACACAAATTCTAGACCCAAGCAGCTACTGCTGGTAGCGCTGCTCCTAGTGAGATATGACAAACCCCTGGTGGGCTGAATTGGTCACTGGCCCAAGGGTCTCCTCTAGAAATTGCAAACCGCTCTATGGAAATTCCAGAATTTGAACTGAGTCAGAGTCCTTATAAAGGCCCTGGGCATGGTTCCGTGTGTAATAGAGGTGTCTTCCTATGTGAGTTTCTTGAATAGAAAAACTGGATAAGAAATCAGTGAGAGGTAAGACCATCTAACCTCTGTTTGACTTTGTTCCATTAGCTACAACTCAATCTGGTTCACAATTTTAAAATGGGCGTGCCTGCCCCCATGAATATGAATTATTGATCAACTTGCAAGAATTACAATTTCTCAGTATGAGAATTTTATGACGTTAGAGAGAGAAGAGAACACTTAAGTCATCAACACATTCCTTTGGCTAAAAAAAAAAAAAAAAAACAATAAGTGATTTTGGTTTCATGGAGGTTTACTGAGCACTGAGTATAAGTCAGGCACCTGGCTGATCCCCTCCTGGCCTGAGGGACCCAGAGGCAAAGACAGAGCTGGGAAGTCATCCCAGGGGTGCACCAATCCACTGCACTCATCCTGGATTTTACATATGCAAATCAGTCAATATAAAAAACATTTAACAGGGCCAAAAAATGGTGTCATTATCTTGTAATGGTTTTATTTTGAAGATTAAAAATTTGGCATAAGGATGCAACACTTACATAAATGACCAATGTGATTCTGGAGAAGGCAAAAGGAATTTCCTATGAATCGCCTTCTTCTCTGGTCAGTTACCCTGCACCATCGCCACGGACTGTGCACTCACGTCTTTGAACACAAAGACCATCAAGATGTCCCCTATCCTTATCCCTAAAGAGTCCTAGGCCTAAGAACGCTGATCCTGTAAAAGTTTATTTCAAGACAGTCACCTATTTCCCTGGGGAAAAATAATTAAACCTGCCCCCTGGACGTTTCAATACTGACTTGTTTAATTCTTTAGTGTTCTATTCCCAAATATTTAAGGAATGAATTCCTCTTGATTTGTCTCACCTCAATTTTGCAGAGCATGGACTCCTGACTGAGGCTTCGTTTCACTAGTTTTGAATAACACACATGTTCACCAAGGCCCTCCAGTTACTTCAGGAATGCCACAAATTCTCTGATTATTATTAGAAACATGATCATTAGAAACATCATCTAGATCTTTTAGGAGGGCTAAAAGATTTTGCAAAATCCAAAGTGTTGGAAATAAATATTCTACATATTATATTAATGGTTCCAGTTCAAGTGAACGTATCTACCTTATAATCATAAGAGAAAACAAAGCTCACTATTCTCAAAAAGTACAACTCGCCAAACTTTTGGTGCCAAAAATGTTTTTGAAACTCATTTTACTGAACTTTTTTAACTGACTCAACTTGCTAAAGAGTAAATACTGTATCCCATATACACCTATCTCCCACTACCTGCATGGCTTCCTTCTCCTAAATTAAAAATCAAATGTAAGTATGTAAAATCTCATCCAATTTTCTAGACTCTGCTTCCTAAGAGCAAAGCAAAGCTTATGCTGGTTCACAACCGAATATACAGAACAAGCACAGTGCGTGGGACAAACAAGCACTAGGGCAGACAACCAATAACAATTTGTTGAATGGTGAAATGAGCTCCCTCAGTCTACAGGGAGGAAATCCAAATCGAGAACAGAGGGTAAGACGCTCATCCAAAAGTGCACACAGCAAACCTGAGCTCAGCCTCAGTGCCCCTTCTGCTCCAACGCCACCTCTTACCAGCACACTAATATCCAAGCCACAATACTTAGGACTATCACTAATTGTTTCTGCTTTTATTCTCAACTCTTTCCAGGAATTAATATGCATTCCCTTGAGTCCACAGTTCTTTCTCACTCCTGCCTCATGCTTGCAAAAGTGCATCTAACTTTGCCTTTTGCACACTGACAGTCCCAAACCAGCCTCCACCCCACAATTTGAGACTCCATCTATCAGTTAGTGAACAAAGCATTCACACAGACTCAGGAGGGCATCACCTTCCCGACCAATAGTTCTCTTTTGACCTCGCTGATACTTGGTGCAGTGATCTGTAAGTAGTTCACAGTCATTTAAATATGTATAAAAAAATAACAAAAGACTAAATTGTGAATACTAGGGACCGAAAGTGAATGCCTAATAGAAGTCTAACAATTGAGATGTATTAAATCAATAGGAACGCCGAAAGCAGCTACTATTTAGTCATAGTTACATGGGGCTTCCCAGGTGTCACAGTGGCAAAGAATCCATGTGTCAACCCAGGGGATGCAGGTTCAGTCCCTGGGTCAGGAAGACCCCCTGGAGGAGGAAATGGCAACCCGCTCCTGTATTCTTGCCTGGAGAATCCCATGGACAGAGGAGTCTGGTGGGCTACAGTCCATACGGTTGCAAAGAACTGGACATAACAGAGTGCACGCACACACACACACACTTTCACACACACACATGCACTAGACCTGATCTGGTTCTGTTGTGAAGGAAAATAATAGTATTATTAAAGAACATGTTTGAAATACTAGACCTTGTTTCAAAAAGTCAATATATTGTTTAAGAGTTGTAATTTTTTTAGAGTCCCGGTCACAGCACACCCTAGAATCCCGCAATTTATCATTCAATTTATGGAGCCTTCAGCTCTTCCTAGGTTTTCACAAATGTACTCTATATGAATATACGGGACTGTCTATACCAGAGAATGAGAACCACATATCTCCTCCATTCCTGTCAGGTAAGTAACATTCCATCCTGAGGGACCTCTCATAATGCCCTGATGGGACAAGAAATTTGGGGAAAAGCCAATCTTGAGGGAAAAAAAGGAGAAAGAATTTCAGTGAAATAATGAATTTCAATGGCACAATGATTTTAATTTCTAAAAAGAAATTCTATTCTTTAACTTTTTATTAGGCCAAAGTCAATTCAATCCATTTTTTTTCCTTAAGAAGTGATGAACACGTATGAATTTAGGGGGCAAAGTGTATTTTAAATAGGACATCATAGTAGGTTTGTGTGGGGCTGCCTATTGCTTACATGTATATTTCCCACAGAGTTCTGACAACTGACACCTTTTGATTTTACGTTATATATATAAACGTTTTGATTTTACATTATATAAATCAACATTTCATGGAAAGTCAAAGACCAAAACGTAATTCCTGCAGAATTATGAAAATGAATATTCTGAAGGTCCATGACTTGACCATATTCAGCAGGTATGCTCTTCCATGAAGAGTGTATGTTTTCCAAACCACATCACTTCCTCTGAAAACAAGGCTTTATGTGCTCGACGTATGTTCACCACATCACGCAGCTAACAAATTTACATATATATTTTTCCTTTCAGAATTCTCCAAAGCATTTACTATTCCATAAAACTAAGATATATGGCATCCAACAACAATCATTTTTAAATGCATGCCTTTATCCTTTTTCTCTTTAGTCTTCTAAGACAGGGGAATTGCTAGACAGTCCTATTTGAATCTGGATTTTTTTTTTAATGAGAAAATTATAAACCTCTGTGATCAGGCATCGAGAGTAGGAATGCCAAGTGCTGTGTGTGCTGCCATTACATGGATACCCCAAGATCAGCTCAGTGCCTGTAGCAGTGGCAGGGTCCCCAGGCAACCAGCTGACTGCTGCTTGATCATTATCCCCACTAAAACTGAAGCTACTGAAGTTTTAAAGAATTCGTATCTTACTGAATTTCTTTCATCTCTAATAATTACTAAACTGGCATAATTACTTCTACTAGAGGTGGAATGTGATGCATGCTAAAAGCCCAAGCTGCCTAAAATTAAAGTTAAAAAAAAAAAGCCACGACTCTACTTAGTTTTCAAAGATTTATCTTGTGTCAGGCTTTTATGCCAAGAGTTGCATAATTATTTAAACCATTTAAAAGCCTTCCTTACACTATTTGATTAATACTATAACAGAGCTATTTAAATTTACCAATGTTAACTTTAATGTTTAAGTTTTAATTGCTTTGTAATAACATTGTTGCAGAGCGTATTTTAAATCAGACAAGTACACTTTCATTATAGCAAACAAGGTATACACAATCCTAGCCAGTGTACCGTGTAATCCCAAACAAAAAACAGGAACATATTTTAGATTTAATTGAAATGGGATTAGAAACTTGCATGCATTCCGCGCCCCCCAACCCCACCCCCAGAACTAACTTTAACCTTTGACAGCACAACAGGAGTCAATGGAGAAAAAAATTAAATACATCTGGGAAAATACTTAGCCAGAGTATCAGCCTTTGTATCAAAATCTCACTCAATTTAAGCACATTCTACAACATACTACTTAATGACATTTACATTTTAAACAGTCCATAATGCTGTTAAAATACGCTGCAAGTGTTGCAAGTCTTAAAATCATTTTCTCTAAAAAATTACTCAAAATTCAACATGGTATCCATTAAATCCAACCATGAGGAATGTACTCTATGGCAAGAGAATTAGTGACATTAAACCAGCAATGTGAATTCTTTCAGATGAATTAATAAAGCGCAGAAATAGGAAAAACAGACCTTTCATGAAATTCTTAATTGATCATGGTAGAATTGCTCTTTTCTACTATCAAAACCTCTTTCTCCTCATTGCCCGGTTTTACATCAAAATGAAAACTCAAGCAAGTATATATCTGATGTTAGGTTCTGTGTCATCGAGAGTAGGAATGCCAAGTGCTGTGTGTGCTGCCATTACATGGATACCCCAAGATCAGCTCAGTGCCTGTAGCAGTGGCAGGGTCCCCAGGCAACCAGCTGACTGCTGCTTGATCATTATCCCCACTAAAACTGAAGCTACTGAAGTTTTAAAGAATTCGTATCTTACTGAATTTCTTTCATCTCTAATAATTACTAAACTGGCATAATTACTTCTACTAGAGGTGGAATGTGATGCATGCTAAAAGCCCAAGCTGCCTAAAATTAAAGTTAAAAAAAGCCACGACTCTACTTAGTTTTCAAAGATTTATCTTGTGTCAGGCTTTTATGCCAAGAGTTGCATAATTATTTAAACCATTTAAAAGCCTTCCTTACACTATTTGATTAATACTATAACAGAGCTATTTAAATTTACCAATGTTAACTTTAATGTTTAAGTTTTAATTGCTTTGTAATAACATTGTTGCAGAGCGTATTTTAAATCAGACAAGTACACTTTCATTATAGCAAACAAGGTATACACAATCCTAGCCAGTGTACCGTGTAATCCCAAACAAAAAACAGGAACATATTTTAGATTTAATTGAAATGGGATTAGAAACTTGCATGCATTCCGCGCCCCCCAACCCCACCCCCAGAACTAACTTTAACCTTTGACAGCACAACAGGAGTCAATGGAGAAAAAAATTAAATACATCTGGGAAAATACTTAGCCAGAGTATCAGCCTTTGTATCAAAATCTCACCCAATTTAAGCACATTCTACAACATACTACTTAATGACATTTACATTTTAAACAGTCCATAATGCTGTTAAAATACGCTGCAAGTGTTGCAAGTCTTAAAATCATTTTCTCTAAAAAATTACTCAAAATTCAACATGGTATCCATTAAATCCAACCATGAGGAATGTACTCTATGGCAAGAGAATTAGTGACATTAAACCAGCAATGTGAATTCTTTCAGATGAATTAATAAAGCGCAGAAATAGGAAAAACAGACCTTTCATGAAATTCTTAATTGATCATGGTAGAATTGCTCTTTTCTACTATCAAAACCTCTTTCTCCTCATTGCCCGGTTTTACATCAAAATGAAAACTCAAGCAAGTATATATCTGATGTTAGGATCTGTGTCATTGAGTACTTCACTACAATTTACCTGACTAGCCAATTTTCAAAAACAGATTTCCTTTAAAAATAAAAGGTAGCAAAAATATTTCGATATGATGAAAAGAAATACCCTACAAATATGCTATGGGACTTGCAATGATCTAAACAAGCAAGCAGAAAGAATGAAGTATCATGACTGAAAGCAAAAAGTTGCACAGTTCTGTCATCTCTATTAGACATCACCGCTGTCAATAACTACAATGGATTCTAAGGGAGATGGGAATACTCTGGCAAAACCAAAAAGAAAAATTATTAACAGCTTGCTATAGTAAAAGCTGCTAATCTCAAATCCCTTTGTCATTTCATTTTTTACATGTAGGCTTTTATGTTCCATATCCTATTTCTTGCCCTTTTTGGACTGGATGAATAAAAGCCAACCATCGACTCATGCATCAACAGATGTTTTTGTTTTTAAGGCCAAGTGGAATCTTATGAATTTTTGTCCCCTCCCTTTAAGAAGATGCTGCCAGGAGTGCTGAAACTGTGAAAGCAGCGTTTTGGAAAACACTCATTGGACCATCAGTTCTGCAAGTTTGACTAGCGCTCGTGGGATGCGTGCCAACTGTAATTGCTGTTTTTGTTTATGTCGGATTGTCTACTGATTGGACTATAATCAATTTAACGACTTCAACTCATAGTCAGTATAATTGAGAGGTGGGAGAGGGAAGAAACCGTGCCTGCTTGATAGACGCAGAAAAGATCCACTGCAACTGTTGGAAGAGGGCACAAAGAGTGAGCTTCTGAAAGTTGCCTTCCAATAACCAGGCTTTTTAGCATCCACATCCCAAGGCAAATGTACATATGGCTGTGTGCTGCAAAATTAGTATTTGGCCCTCACAATTCTTAAAAAAAAAAATCATGCGTATATTTTATCTTAATATTAAAGAAGAGCATACCTGAGGTTAAATCCAGTTATTAATAAAGGGAGTCCTTTCATGAAATTCTTAATTGATCATGGTAGAATTGCTCTTTTCTACTATCAAAACCTCTTTCTCCTCATTGCCCGGTTTTACATCAAAATGAAAACTCAAGCAAGTATATATCTGATGTTAGGATCTGTGTCATTGAGTACTTCACTACAATTTACCTGACTAGCCAATTTTCAAAAACAGATTTCCTTTAAAAATAAAAGGTAGCAAAAATATTTCGATATGATGAAAAGAAATACCCTACAAATATGCTATGGGACTTGCAATGATCTAAACAAGCAAGCAGAAAGAATGAAGTATCATGACTGAAAGCAAAAAGTTGCACAGTTCTGTCATCTCTATTAGACATCACCGCTGTCAATAACTACAATGGATTCTAAGGGAGATGGGAATACTCTGGCAAAACCAAAAAGAAAAATTATTAACAGCTTGCTATAGTAAAAGCTGCTAATCTCAAATCCCTTTGTCATTTCATTTTTTACATGTAGGCTTTTATGTTCCATATCCTATTTCTTGCCCTTTTTGGACTGGATGAATAAAAGCCAACCATCGACTCATGCATCAACAGATGTTTTTGTTTTTAAGGCCAAGTGGAATCTTATGAATTTTTGTCCCCTCCCTTTAAGAAGATGCTGCCAGGAGTGCTGAAACTGTGAAAGCAGCGTTTTGGAAAACACTCATTGGACCATCAGTTCTGCAAGTTTGACTAGCGCTCGTGGGATGCGTGCCAACTGTAATTGCTGTTTTTGTTTATGTCGGATTGTCTACTGATTGGACTATAATCAATTTAACGACTTCAACTCATAGTCAGTATAATTGAGAGGTGGGAGAGGGAAGAAACCGTGCCTGCTTGATAGACGCAGAAAAGATCCACTGCAACTGTTGGAAGAGGGCACAAAGAGTGAGCTTCTGAAAGTTGCCTTCCAATAACCAGGCTTTTTAGCATCCACATCCCAAGGCAAATGTACATATGGCTGTGTGCTGCAAAATTAGTATTTGGCCCTCACAATTCTTAAAAAAAAAAATCATGCGTATATTTTATCTTAATATTAAAGAAGAGCATACCTGAGGTTAAATCCAGTTATTAATAAAGGGAGTCATGTTTCATTTGTTTAAAAATAGTTCTGAGGAAAAACCTATATTGCAGGTTTTAATTAAAAGCAAGTTATCACTGCCATAACACAATTTTCTTTTCACACTAAATTTAGGACTTTTAAAAAAAATCTTACTGGGGGCATCATTTGCAAAGCCAAAACTTAATCTCTAGTAATAAGGATTTTTTTTTTTTAAGAAATAAAACATAGTGTATAACTGAATCACTTTTCTTTTTAAGGTATCCTTCACCTGTCTATCTATAGGAAAATCTATTTTGACTTTGAAAAAGATGTGTTTAAATAAGGACTGGAGAGTTTAATGTTTCTATTAAATTTAGGCGCTAGTACAAGCTCCCAGCAGTGGTTCTTTTAACACCTACAATTTCGAGAGCTTTTTCACCAGAGAATACAGGCTAATAGACAGGTTTTCTGACTTTCAAAAGGTTATGGACTTAAAACTCATTGCCTTTTCTTTCAAATTCTATAGTTTACATTTCTTTTTTAAATTGTGAGCTGAATGTCTGCCACCTCATTATATTTCTAAATAAATTATTTCTCCTGAAAAAAAAAAAAAAACAATTTATAAGTACAAAGGAAGGTAAATGGGAAAAAGGGAAGAGGTCAATTCTAAGTGTGATAACTTTGAAATGTGCCAAGTTGCAAAGGGTTAGCTACGGTGACAGCCAAGTTAAACAAGGCATTTTGGGGCTGTCTTTCTGCCTGGTTCCCACCACGTCTCCCTGGAGACTCCTGGTATGGGTTTATGAACACCTGAGGGTCCAGATAGCCTAATTGTGTTCTGTGTTTAACTTGGCCATTTAAATGTCTAAGTGCTCCCCTCTCTCCTGCCCAGCTTTATAACTTGGCTCTTACTGAATATCTCACACCTTGAGGAAGTGGACCACTTTTTCCTCCTCGTGAGTGTTCTTTGGAGTCAATTTCCAAAAAAACAATGCTTTTAGCAGGTAAAAGGGTCTAGAAACCCTCATCAGAGAAAGAAACAGAATAAAGAGGCAGCAAGGAATCACAGAAACAGGTCACAATTGACCCGTCAGATGCCACCGATTTGCTACCTCTGGACACAAGCAGACAGCACAACCACTCCCAGGCAGGTAACCTCCGCAAGTCTCATCTCTACGCTCAGGCATGAAGATAAACACTCAATTAAGACAAACGGGATAGAGGGTAACTCATATAATTGTCTGACCATCCATGCCTATGAATACTGACTTGGAGACTCTGTTTCATGAGACAGAAAGGGTTTTTCTGAAGATTCGTAGCAGAAGGACAGAGTAAGTTTCTTGACTTTTGTGGGCTGAGAGAATGTCATTGCTAGGATTTGGAGAGGCATAAGGGAAAAAAGAGTTCCATGGTTCAAGATACAGTTTGCAGCTCTCCCAAGTAGAAAAGTGAACCTTTTTGGTTTTCCAACACGGTTTTTAACGCACTTTGGGGGAGGTAAGGAGACTCAGCAGGACATGCTCCACTGTTTTCAGAAACCTGGAAGTCCCTCCTAGGAGATGAGTGATCAGGACTATGACACAAAAGTTTGCTACGAACAACAACAATCCTAATTTTAAAGCAGATATAATTATTCATCCAGAATATTACATTTCTGAGAAGACACAAAATGAATTCAACTATTCATAGAATTATGGGTGGCATTACTATTATTTGGCAGAATTATTTTTAAGCCTAAGGTTGAAAACAAAAACTTCGCAGTTGACTGTCATTTTTTTTCTTATTTTAATGTTTGGACCTGCCTATGTAAACTACTCCCCTGAGACAGGAGTTTCAAATTACGATCTCAGAAGTGACAGACATATCAGGAATATCTTTTAAACCGTGTTTGTTAAAGAAAGCGTGTTGCAGTAGGAGACAAGTTGGAGACTGAATGCAGAAGTTCATGTTTTATTTAGAAGGGCACATTGCATTTTCATGGTTCCCAATGTCTCCAAATTGGTATAATCTGCAAGGTTTTGAAATACTGTCACTCGGGGAACAAAATCACCATTTTTATCTCTTAGTCGCAAAACTACTAATCAGTTTTGCAATAAAAGAAACTTAAAATCAAAGCTGTCCTTCGACGCCTGCTGTCAATAAAGTGTTGCTCACTGCTTATTATTATTATTATTATTATTATTATTATTATTATTATTATGCCAGAATTATTTGTCATAATAACAGCACCCTGGCATTCTATGATCCATATGTGACCTTCCTGACAATCTAACCGACAGAACACTCCTCCAACATATTTTGAAAAAGAAAAAGAAAAAGAAAAAAAAAATGGAGGCCCTTCCTGGAAAACACAGGGAAAGGCAAATAGAGAAGAAAAGTCCAGGTATTTAATAGGAGCGACCTAGAATGCCAGTCTACTGTTCCAAAACCGAGACTAATATCACAATGGCTCATCTGACATTGCTCATCTAAATATGTGTGTTTCCAGGTAAATGCATGCCCTGAAGAAAAACAAACCCACTCTTCAGGGAGGACTCTACTATTTTTATTCCTGTCTTCTCAGCTTCTCACCCCCAAGCTCTGCCAGCCCACCTGAGGCCAGTCTCTCTTCCAGGACCCTTCCAGGCAGCTGACCGAGGAGAATGCCACCGTGTTCCGGGGCCACGCAGAAAACGGAAGCTAAATCTTGGTTTTCCTCGTCAATATTTTATTTAGAACTTGGCAGTTGAAACACAGACGCTGCCGCTTCGTGCCGAAGATACCGGAATGGTTCTGCGATATGACTATCCCAGAAAAGAATAAAATGCCCTCGACTCAGGTTCCTTTGCCATTTTTCTTTCCTTTTCTTTTGCTTATGAACTTAAGGACTGTACAGGTCCCTGGGTCCCAGGAGTTTCAAATTACGATCTCAGAAGTGACATACATATCAGGAATATCTTTTAAACCGTGTTTGTTAAAGAAAGCGTGTTGCAGTAGGAGACAAGTTGGAGACTGAATGCAGAAGTTCATGTTTTATTTAGAAGGGCACATTGCATTTTCATGGTTCCCAATGTCTCCAAATTGGTATAATCTGCAAGGTTTTGAAATACTGTCACTCGGGGAACAAAATCACCATTTTTATCTCTTAGTCGCAAAACTACTAATCAGTTTTGCAATAAAAGAAACTTAAAATCAAAGCTGTCCTTCGACGCCTGCTGTCAATAAAGTGTTGCTCACTGCTTATTATTATTATTATTATTATTATTATTATTATTATTATTATGCCAGAATTATTTGTCATAATAACAGCACCCTGGCATTCTATGATCCATATGTGACCTTCCTGACAATCTAACCGACAGAACACTCCTCCAACATATTTTGAAAAAGAAAAAGAAAAAGAAAAAAAAAATGGAGGCCCTTCCTGGAAAACACAGGGAAAGGCAAATAGAGAAGAAAAGTCCAGGTATTTAATAGGAGCGACCTAGAATGCCAGTCTACTGTTCCAAAACCGAGACTAATATCACAATGGCTCATCTGACATTGCTCATCTAAATATGTGTGTTTCCAGGTAAATGCATGCCCTGAAGAAAAACAAACCCACTCTTCAGGGAGGACTCTACTATTTTTATTCCTGTCTTCTCAGCTTCTCACCCCCAAGCTCTGCCAGCCCACCTGAGGCCAGTCTCTCTTCCAGGACCCTTCCAGGCAGCTGACCGAGGAGAATGCCACCGTGTTCCGGGGCCACGCAGAAAACGGAAGCTAAATCTTGGTTTTCCTCGTCAATATTTTATTTAGAACTTGGCAGTTGAAACACAGACGCTGCCGCTTCGTGCCGAAGATACCGGAATGGTTCTGCGATATGACTATCCCAGAAAAGAATAAAATGCCCTCGACTCAGGTTCCTTTGCCATTTTTCTTTCCTTTTCTTTTGCTTATGAACTTAAGGACTGTACAGGTCCCTGGGTCCCAGGGATTTTGCAATTCGACTTGTCAAAGACTGCCCTGCGAATACCACCAACTGACAGCTTCACTGAACGCCCCTAAGATCCTCCGTGCAGGAGAATAAATCTTCTTTAGGAAGCCCGGGAACACACGCACCATCAACACAACTTTCACCGTGAATGCATTCCAAAGGCAGGCGAGTTAAGCGCCCAGAAACTGCAGATGAACACAACTACCGATCACCGTGCTAACTTCCATCAACTTTTTAAAAAGAAAAAGCGTCCCCCATCGCTGAGGTTTCTGAAGCCTTCCAGCGGCCAGCCCGGGCTGACACCAAGCGCTCTCCTCCCAACACTCGGAAAGTTCTTTCCAAGTGTCGAGGACGAGCTTCGTCCCTGTACTTCGTCCCTGTACGCTCAGAGTGACTTTGAAGGAAGCTGAGCGTCTCTCGGTTGAGTTCCCGGACGCGAGCGTCGCCCGCCGTTACCCTGACACCCGCGCACGCCCGGGGCGTTGATTTCTGTTCTTTTTATTTTTTATTTTTTTTTCTTAAAAAAACTCTGCACGCCTGCATCTTTCAGGCCCTGGGTCTAGGGTTTCCCCGAAAATCGGTGGCCCAAGTGAATGGAAATGACCACAAAAAATGGTGCCCGTGATCCATCTCGTTTTCAAACTAAAACTTCTATGCTTCAAGAAAAAGAAAGAAAGAAAGAAAGAAAGCGTTCCTATCTGCGAGGCCCTCCCCCACCCCGTCCCTTCCCTGGAGAAGAAAGGGCTTTGTGTGTGCGGTGAGGGCTCCGCGAATTGAGTTCGTAAATACACATCGGCGGCGGCCGGGACGCGTGGAGCGCGCGGTCGGCCCACCCCATCCGCGACCCGCGGCCGAGGCGGGAGCCGGGGCGGCAGGAACCAGGGCGCCGGGGCCGCCGCGGAGGACGAGCAGGCTGCGCCGCCGCCCGGGACCCGAGGGCGGGGCCGGGCCGCGCGGACCTCGGCGGGACCCCCGGGCCCCGGCGGGCGCCCCAGCCGCCCTTTGTCCTCCGGCCTCTCGGGTCCCGCCGACAGCCGTCGCCCCCGGGCCCTCGGCGCGACTCCACGCCCGGCCTGCCCGCACCTCCTCCGGTCCTCGCGCTCCGCCGCTCGCCCTCCCCGCTCTCGGCCTCGGAGCGCGCGGTCTCCCCGGCTTCCAGCGGCTGGCCGCCCCCGGGTTCCCAGGGAGGAGGCTCGGGAAGGTGGAGGAGGAGGAGGAGGCCGCCACGTGACTCTCCTCGCCACATTCCACCACAGCCACCAGATCAATAACTTCGGTGTCCCCCGCCCCCAACCACGCCGCCGCAGCCAGCCGGTGCGCCCCCCCAAGTGCCCCCACGCGCAACCCGCAAACTTCCCTCTCTACCGGGGACCACGGAGAGCTGCACCCCATCACGCCAAGCCAGAGACCGCAGGGGTCGGCGGGAGGCGCAGGGGCGAGGGGGTGGTCAACTTTCTCCGAACGGCCGAGAAGGCAGCTCTAGGGCCGGAGCTGGGGGCCGGCTCCCCGCGACTGTTTACACGGGCTGCGCGCCGAGGCGAACCCGAGCGGGGCGCGGGCGGGGAGGCGGCGGCTGTGTCCTCGCCCTGCCGCGGCCGGGACCCCGGGCCGCGTTCGTTATGAGCGGAGGCTGCTCCCCCTTACTCTCCGGGATGACTTTTTTTCTTCTTTGAAAGAAAGGGAAAAAGAAGCACCGCACGGTTTTGCATATTTATTCTTCGCGAAAACACACAACAGAAACTTTTTCCTCCGGCCCAGATGTGCATTTCAGATAGAGGATCTTTTTTTTTTTCCTCCCTCTCCGGATGATCTTTTCTTTCTTTTTTTTTTTTTTTGGTTGTCTTTACTTGCCCACTTTGTACCGTCACCCCATTTGGGGATCCTCCTCCCGTCTCCCCACCCCACCACCCCGACACATCAACCCTCTCTCCACCTGGGGGCTAAACAGGGGAGGGGAGCGCGCGCGTCCCCGCACTCACTCACACTCACGCGCGCACACGCCTCCCGGCCACGCAGCCCTCGCTCCGCTACCCACAGTGACACTCGCGGCTGGGGGAGGAAAGCGGGGCGGGGAGAGGGGTCCTCCTTACCTTTGAGGGATCTCGGTTTCGCTTGCTTCCGGCGAGACATCCTAAAAGCAAACAGCTGAAGTTGTTTCAATTCAGCCCTGCAAGAAACTACACTTCCTCGTGGCCGCGCGCCCCTCGCGCCGCGGCGCCTCGCGCCCTCGGCTCGGCCTCCCTCGCGCCCTTGCTCCGCGCTCCGCTCCTCGCTCCGGTCCTGCTCGCCCTCGCGCGCGGGGCTCGCGGCTGCCCGGGCTCCACGCTCTGCACGGCGGCGATGGCTGCACCAGATCAATAACTTCGGTGTCCCCGCCCCCAACCACGCCGCCGCAGCCAGCCGGTGCGCCTGCCCACGCGCAACCCGCAAACTTCCCTCTCTACCGGGGACCACGGAGAGCTGCACCCCATCACGCCAAGCCAGAGACCGCAGGGGTCGGCGGGAGGCGCAGGGGCGAGGGGGTGGTCAACTTTCTCCGAACGGCCGAGAAGGCAGCTC